>JAGKTI010003926.1:0-19044 GCA_018397915.1 Birgus latro | reverse complement strand
TATCTCCTGAGGCCTTCAACATTTCGGCAGTCAACCCAGACACACCTGCCGCCTTCCCCACCCGCATCCTGCCTATTGCCTCACTCACAGTAGCAGCGTCAATCAAAGGCCAAGGGCCAAACACTGGATCAGCTGGCTCCAAACCTTCCCTATCCCAATCAAACTCCTCATTCAACAACCAGCTATAATGCTCTCTCCATGCATCTTTAATATCTTCACTGTTAACCACTACCCTTCCTTCATCATTCTTCACACACTGCTCGCCTACAATGTCCCGATTATCTCTCTTCATCTGATTTGCCACCCTAAAAACCATATTTTTCCTTCCTTCATGATTTAGATTATCAAGTAAAAGTCTCTGTGACTCAGACTTCGCCCTGTATACCTCTCTTCTAGCCCTGCGCTTGGCTCACAAGTACTCCTCCCTGTTACCACCCTTGACTGACATTAAAATTTCTTCAGCTGATGTATTTTCTGCCATCACTGGTCTCAGTTCTAACAAGGTATATGGGCCTGATGGAGTCCCTACTGTTGTCCTCAAAAACTGTGTTTCTGTGCTTACACCCTGCCTAGGTAAACTCTTTCGTCTTTGTCTATCAACTTGTACCTTTCCTTTTTGCTGGAAGTTTGCTCTCACTCAGCCAGCCCCAAAGAAGGGTGACCATTCCCAACCCTCTAACTATCGTCCAATTGCTTTAACATCCTGTGTCTCAAAAGTTTTCGAGTCAATCCATAACATAAAAATTTTAAAGCATCTTTCCTGTCACAACCTTCTTTCTGATCGTCAGTATGGGTTCCGTCAGGGACGCTCCACTGGCGATCTTCTCACCTACTTTTCAGACTCCTGGTCATCCTCCTTTCGGGACTTTGGCGAAAGCTTTGCCATTGAACTTGACATCTCAAAGGCTTTCGATCGAGTCTGGCATAAATCTTTAATTTCCAAACTGCCCTCCTACGGTTTCTATCCTTCTATCTATGCCTTCATCTCTAGCTTCCTTTCTGGTCGTTCTATAGCCGCTGTTGTAGACGGCCATCGTTCTTCTCCTAGACCTATCAACAGTAGTGTTCCTCAGGGCTCGGTCCTATCACCAACTCTCTTCCTTTTATTCATCAATGACCTTCTAAGCTGCACATCTAACCCTATCCACTCATATGCTGATAATTTCACCCTTCACCTTTCCATTCGGTTCCCGCATCTCAGCAGTTACTTCAACAAAAAAGGGATGAGGCTATGGCACACCTAATGTCTGACTTGGCTCGTATCTCTGACTGGGGTAAAAATAATCTAGTTATTTTTAATGCATCAAAAACTCAGTTCTTACACTTATCAACCCGACAAAATCTTCCTCAGGATTACCCTCTAATATTTAATAATGAACAGTTATGTCCTGCATCATCCTTGAACATGATTGGGGTTTCATTCTCTCAGGACTTGTCTTGGAAAGAACATATTACATCTCTTGTGAAATCTGCTTCCAAGAGATTAGGTGTGCTAAGCCGATTCCAAACTTTCTTTACCCCTGCACAGTTGCTGACCTTGTACACGTGTTTTATTCGCCCGTGTATACTCTCATGTTTGGGGAGGCTCCCCACATGCAGCTCTTCTCAATAGGGTGGATTCAAAGGCTTTTCGTCTCATTAACTCTCCTCCTCTTACTGATTCCCTTCAACCTTTGTCTCTTTGCCACACTGTTGCATCTTTATCTCTCTTCTATCGCTACTTCAATGGTCACTGTTCCTCTGAACTGTCCGCTTGCATCCCTCCATCTCTACGACGGGCACGTAGTACCCGTCTAGCAATAAACTCTCATCCCTATTCTGTCCAACTCTCTAATGCAAGAGTTAACCGTTACTCCCAGTCCTTCATTTATGCAACTGGTCAACTCTGGAACTGTCTTCCTCTGTCTGTATTTCCTACTTCCTATGATCTCCAGTCTTTCAAACGCAGCGTGTGTCCAGGCATCTGGAAATGAACGGATCTTGAATTTTGCTCTCTTTTGTGTTGTTTTTGCTTTTTCTTGGAAGGAACAGTATACAGGCCTGTGGCCTTTGGTTCCTTCTTCCTTGCATTAAAAAAAAAAAAAAGTTGACAGTTTAGGCTCTTTTTCTCTTCAGATTCATAAGAAAGCTTTAAATTTATGTATAATTTATATGCTTTTAAGCAATTGTGATTTTGACACAAAAGACTGATATCTTTGAGGAATGACCCTATTATTAAATGGCAATGTTGCGATGGGTTTCCCTCCAAAACCTGGCTGGCCTCCTAGTCCTGCAGTGTCTTTCTGACATGTCCCAATGCTGTCCCCCCCCCTCTCCTCTCTGGTAAGTACAACTTAGTGTTCTGAAGTGTACATTACTGCACTGTGCAAGTGACTGTTGGATTCCGCTAAAGTACCGATGAAAGTGTACCAGAAAGAAAAGTCGATCAAATTGTGTTGCTAAACAAGAAGAGCTGATAAAAATGTGTTTAATTTACTAAGCAAAATAATCATGCTACAAAGGAATTGTTAACACAGTACATAAAATCATTTAGACAATTTTCTTCCCAAGTGATGTTTGTCTTTGCTACTACGAGACGAAAGATTTGTGATGTTCCGTGTGGCAGAGTGCTAGAATTTTGATTGAGGAAAAGTACAGTATGGAGTACACAGTACAATACAGTAGTGAAGCATGCTTCATTTTATTCATGTTTTTTGATGTTCTGATTGTTTATTTTGGGAGTTATTGTACAGTATTCTCCAATAATATCTTCATCACCACCACGATTATCATCATCATCGCCACCATCAACACGAAATGTTTTTTTGTATGTAAGATTATAGTGTACTTCACAGTACATACAGTATGTCAATATTAGGAAAGTCTTTTGGCTGATTTTTGACGATTTACGGTGTTTACAAAGTGCGTTATACAGTACACCTACTGCTGGGTGAGAGAAAATGGGTCTCCCGGCAGAGGGAACTTTGATGTTATCCCCATCGTCAACATGAAATTGCGTCTGAACATAAATTACAGTGCACTTTCCATTACAGTATTTTATTTTCAGGAACGTCTGTTAGCTGCTTTTTGACATTTTAAAGCGTTCTGTTGGGGTTAGACAGTGGATAAATGTTATAGGGTTGGGGGGTTAGGTGCCCCCAAGGGGGAGACTTCTGCATAACCCGGCTATTTGACAGTATCCTTCAGAACTTTGGCTCTAATACTCTGGATAATCAGGAGTTTACTGTATTATGGTATGTACTGTATCATTATTTTCTTGTATTTTATGCTTAACTTTCATCTTTAACTCATGGGAAAGTTTTTGAGATCGAGGTTCGAGACGGACAGTACCGCAATATCTGGCTCAACACCGAATATATATTGAGCCAATAGGGGGTACTACGCAATAGTGTATCTGGCATTTTGTTTTAACTGACGTAGGACTTGGCCGAATTACACCTGATAATTGAGAGTTTACAGTACGGTACTGTAATTGTAATACAGTCAGGTCTTACTAAACGACTGATCGTTATGTGACAGCTAAATCGCTGGAACAATAAATCAAAAGTTATACCCTTCTTCAGAATGCTTAAAAATTGGTAGTGATTTTGCCAGAACGATATTTTCAGCAGCTGTCTCTGAGAATCTTGTGCAGATGGGTGACACACGCAAGCCGACAGTCACCTGTCAGAGCCAACGGTTGCCCAGTGTTTACACTGGCTGTGATCATCTGTCTTTCATTCCATTTTGAGCATGAAAAGGAAAGGCCACTGAAACACCAATGCTATTGCCAAATAACAGTGAAAGTGTCTAACAATTAGTGCTGTCTGCCAAATTATGTGAAGTTATAACTTTTTTGTGTAAAATACTGAAACTTGTGACTTGGAAATCATGTCAACCTTACGTACACAGCCTCCCAAGCCAGCTGATGATGGAGCTTCAGTCAGCCGACTGAGGCAAGATGGACGCCAGGTGTTTACATCTGCTGTGACTGTCTGCCTTTCGTTTCATTTCGTGTATGAAAGCCACTGAAACACCACTGCTAATGCCAAATAACAGTGGAAGTGCTTAACAAACAGTACCAGTACTGTGTGCAATATTAAGTGAAGTGATAACTTTTTTGTGTAAATTACTGAAACTTGCGACTTAGAAATAATGTCTGGCATGCAGGTGGTGCCAACCATCATCCACTTACCAGATGTAGCTAGTGCTGCCTATTTTTATTCTTCACCTTTATTATCATTATCATTATTTTCCTGTGTCTGCCCTCCTCTCTTCCTATTTCTCCCATCTTTCTTTCCTACCACTTTTTATTACTCTTTTCTTTTTCAGTGGCTCTACATTGAGTGAAAAGCCTAATACGGTAGTTTCCTGTATGCCAGGAAACCATTTACAATGCTGGGTGGTAACTACATGTATATAACTAACCCATACATGTTTTCTACATGTCAACAAGTGAATTGGCAGAAGGTTACTGCCCCACCCCGTAAAACAACTAACTACAAAACAAACAGCCAACTCTTATGGGGACTGAGATGTCTGGCTATATATATATATAGACATGGACAAAAGCATGCTACCCCTAGCAGAAGGTGTGGTGTTGTGTATATGTACGCAACGATCTATCTTGCTCTCGTGTTCCTGAACTTGATTCTTCTGAATTCTCTACTCTCTGGCTTCGGCTTTCCTGTCATTCTCTGACTAAATATATCTGTGCTGTTTACTTATCTCCTAATTCTACTGACTATAAAAAATTCTTTGACTATCTTACTTCTACGATGGAACACATTCTATCCAATTCTCCTTTCTTTGAAATCTCCATTCTAGGAGATTTCAATGTTCACCACCACCTTTGGCTCTCCTCTCCTTTCACTGATCCACCTGGTGAACAAGCCTACATCTTTTCTATCCTTAATGACCCTAAGCAGCTTGTACAGCACCCTACCCGTATCCCTGACCGCCTTGGAGAGAGTTCCAACATACTTGACCTTTTCCTAACAACTAATCCTTCTGCTTACACTGTTAATCTTTTCTCTCCGTTTGGCTCCAACGATCATAACCTTATTACCTTAACCTGTCCTATTGCTCCAGTACAGCCTGTGGACCCTCCAAAGAAACGATGCCTGTGGCACTTTGGAGCTGCAGACTGGGAGGCCCTCAGGCAGTACTTCTTTGATTTTCCTTGGAATGATTATTGCTTCCATGGCCAGGAGCCATCTGAGTGTGCCCTGCGCATTACGGAGGTTATTCTCTCAGGCATGGAAGCATACATTCCTTTTTCATATCCTCTGACTAATGCAAGAAAGCCTTGGTTTAATCACGCTTGTTCTAATGCTGTCCGCAACAGAGAGAGGGCCTTTAAAAGGTACCGGAGCCAACCCACCCCTGAATCACATCTTTTTTATATTTCTGCCCGGAATCGTGCTAAGTCTGTTCTTCGCTCTGCTAAAAATAATTTCATCCATGCTAAATGTTCTCAACTCTCCAACTCGAATTCTTCTCGCTCCTTCTGGCACCTTGCCAAAAACCTTTCTAACAACTTTACCTCATCATCCTTCCCTCCTCTTTTCTACTATGATGGTTCTGTAGCTATTTCTTCTACTGATAAAGCAGATCTCTTTGCTCAGACTTTCTCCTCCAATTCTACCTTAGACAATTCCGGTGCTGTTCCTCCATCACTTCCCCCCTCAGACTTCCTCATGACTGGCATTAAAATTTCTTCAGCTTATGTATTTTCTGCCATCACTGGCCTCAATATTAACAAGGCATATGGGCCTGATGGAGTCCCTCCTGTTGTCCTCAAAAACTGTGTTTTTGTGCTTACACCCTGCCTAGGTAAACTCTTTCGCCTTTCTCTCTCAACTTGTACCTTTCCTTCTTGCTGGAAGTTTGCTCTCATTCAGCCAGTCCCAAAGAAGGGTGACCATTCCCAACCCTCTAACTATCGTCCAATTGCTTTAACATCCTGTGTATCAAAAGTTTTCGAATCAGTTCTTAACAGAAAAATTTTAAAGCACCTTTCCTGTCATAACCTTCTTTCTGATCGTCAGTATGGGTTCCATCAGGGACGCTCCACTGGCGACCTTCTCACCTACCTTTCAGACTCCTGGTCATCCTCCTTTCGGGACTTTGGCGAAAGCTTTGCCATTGCACTTGACATCTCAAAGGCTTTCGATCGAGTCTGGCATAAATCTTTGATTTCCAAACTGCCCTCTTACGGTTTCTATCCTTCTATCTGTGCCTTCATCTCTAGCTTCCTTTCTGGTCGTTCTATAGCTGCTGTTGTAGACGGCCATCATTCTTCTCCTAGACCTATCAACAGTGGTGTTCCTCAGGCCTCTGTCCTATCACCAACTCTCTTTCTTTTATTCATTAATGGCCTTCTAAGCTGTACATTTAAACCCTATCCACTCATATGCTGATGATTCCACCCTTCACCTTTCCTTTCGATTTCCGCAACGTCCATCTCATACTTCAGCAAACAAGGGATGAGGCTATGGCACACCTAATGTCCGACTTAGCTCATATCTCTGATTGGAGTAAAAATAATCTTGTTATTTTTAATGCACCAAAAACTCAGTTCTTACACTTATCAACCCGACAAAATCTTCCTCAGGATTACCCACTAATGTTTAATAATGTCCACCTCAGTCCTGCATCATCCTTGAACATGCTAGGGGTTTCATTCTCTCGGGATTTGTCTTGCAAAGAACATATTACATCTCTTGTGAAATCTGCTTCCAAGAGATTAGGTGTGCTGGGCCGACTCCGAACTTTCTTTACCCCTGCACAGATGTCGACCTTGTACACGGGTTTTATTCACCTGTGTATGGAGTACAACTCTCATGTGTGGGGAGGCTCCCCACACGCAGTTCTTCTGAATAGGGTGGAGTCAAAGGCTTTTCGTCTCATTAACTCTCCTCCTCTTACTGATTCCCTTCAACCTTTGTCTCTTCGCTGCACTGTTGCTTCTTTATCTCTCTTCTATCGCTACTTCAATGGTCACTGTTCCTCTGAACTGTCTGCTTGCATCCCTCCACCTCTACGACGGGCACGTAGTACCCGTCTAGCAACAAACTCTCATCCCTTTTCTGTCCAACTCTCTAATGCAAGAGTTAACCGTTACTCCCAGTCCTTCATTTATGCAACTGGTCAACTCTGGAACTGTCTCCCTCTGTCTGTATTCCCTGCTTCCTATGATCTCCAATCTTTCAAACGCAGTGTGTCCATGCATCTCGAAATGAATGGATCTTGAATTTGGCTCTCTTTTGTATTGTTTTTACTTTTTCTTGGAAGGAAGAGCCTTTGGTTCCTTCTTCCTTGCATAAAAAAAAAAAAAAAACTGAGGGGTGCCGAGGCAAACCTAAAAAAAGTTTTTTAGATTTAAGGTTTTGCAGCTGAGGTCACTCTCCCTAAGCCATCTGAACCCATATTATATCAACCTCGCTATGCAATACATCACCACTTAACCTATAAGGCACTGTGTACTGGTACCAGTAATTTATTAGCTAGTTGTACTGTACAGTATTGCTATTTAATATCCTACCTGCAGTATGTACAGCAGACCCCTGTCTACACAGGACCTGAAATCATGGATCCCACTACACTGATGAAAAAAAATAGTCCAAAGATTACCAATTACAGTAAGCTCTCAATTATCTGTTGTCGCAATAACCAGGCCAATGCAATATTTGGTGGAATCTGGCAATATCCAGCACCGAAATGGGAAGCAACCAGCGGTCCTATGCAATACCCAACAGCGAGACGTATCATCCGGCTCACATGCGGAAACCAATCAGCACCTAGGAAAACCCCGCAATGTGCCAGTCAATCAGACTGCATTGCGGTAGTGGCTCAACTGGCACACTAAGCCTACTGTCGCTCTTTCTTTCTCATATGGATCTCATATAGTAGACATATCTGTGCACTCTGCTCGTGACCACACGGTGGCAAAACCCTGGTGCAGAGACTTACGCTGTGGCTCCCATGCCTCACTCGTTGCTATACAGCAGCTAGTGTTGTTGCTACGCTTGTGGCCTCTTAGTGCTTTGTGTCCTAGTGGTACTCCATGGTGATTTTGAAATTACAATGGTGCCTACCCCCCGTGCGGTGACTTTATTTGTGGTCCCAGGTGCGTCGCTCACTGCCGTCTTGCTGTGACAATCCTTGTGGCTCCGAAGTGCTCTGACTAACTTCAACATGGGCTGTCTAACAAGGTTATTTATGGTGAAGCTTGGAATGCAGATATCAACAGAATTGATAAGTTTCGCAACAAGCTTAAAAAACCCGGTTGACGGAGATCTATGTCTCAATCAAATTTATAACACTGATGAAACTGGTCTGTCCTGACTAATACCTTAGCTGATGAGAAGTCGTTACCTGGTCATAAGATGAGCAAACAGCACGTGTCTGTTTTGTGTTTCGCCAATGTAACAGGTTGCCATCATCTGAAACCTGTTGTAGTGGGGTAAGCAAAACAGCCACAGTCTCCAGGGGTTGTTGGATAGTCTCCCAGTGATTTCTTTTCACTCACTTAAGGCCTGGTTTACAGCCAAGATCTTCAACAAGTGGTTCTACAACCATGCTGTGAAGAAGATTATCTATTATCGAACGGAGTCTTGGCCGTGCCCGTGACCAAGTGAAGACTCTGCTGCTCCTCGACAATGCTCTTTCTCATCCTTTTGAGAAGGAGTTGGTTGGAGATGGAGGTCATAGTATCGTCATGTTCTTGCTCTCTAATTCGACCTCAATCTTGCAACCGATGGAGCTGGGTGTTATCACAGCAACGAAGCGGCTGTACTGAAGAGGTTTATGGAAAGATGTGATGGTTGTGTCCGTGGACCAAGAGGAGGAGGCAGCCCAAAGCGAGGACAGTAGGGGGGAGAGGACGTTGGCCAACCTCAATTGGGATTCCCTCAAATCTGTGATCTATAACTGGGAGCAGGTTTGGAGGGAACTCTTTGCACTCATGCTTGAGTATGGTTGGAACAACCTACTCGAACGTGCAGAGACCCCTGTTGACTTTACCGACTTTGAGGTTCAGGACTTCGTCCGGTACATGGAAGCAGCAGAACAGGTACCGTAACTGAGGACACCATCCACTGGTGACTGGAAGTGAACGTGGAAGATCCCAGGTACCAGACTATGTCTGACCAGGAAATTGTGAGTCCGTGATTGCAGGGGGAACCGAGGATGAAGAGTAGGATGATGACGATGAAGTAGCTGATATACTGAGGCTCCAGCAGGTCCGTGATGTGGTGGACATCCTTCTTGACTACTGCGAGCATCTTAATTGGCAGCTCATCTTTACTGATGCCATGGACACCTACCTGTGAGAGGGCCATGAGAATGTTAGCTATAAAGATGCATTTGAGAAGGATCACCAAGCAGTCCTCCACCATGTCCTTTTCCCATCTGGTGACACTTGCCACTACTTTGCCACAGCCCTCGACCTCCTCACATTGTCCTCTGTTGCTCCAGCCTTCAACCTCCTCGTACTGGGTATTGGCCTCTGTCACCCCAGACCTCTACTTCATGTTAACCTTGTCCATTCCAGCCAGGCACCAACATGGCCACTACTTCTTCACCTCAGCCAGGCACATCTGCCATGGCACCACTTTCAGCTCCTTCGAGAGTGGTGTCTCCACCAATGTCTTGCCTCACTCAGTGGCCTCATTGGAGCTGCATCTCGCACCCTCTGCCACTCCACTTTTGCTGCCTACTCCAGCATCCTTGACAGAGACAGAACCTGAGGTGACAGAGTTGGAGTAATCTTTGTGGGAGCCATTTACCATTAGACCACATGAGAGTAAGTGCACTGTACTGTACTGCATGGTGTACAACTCTACCCTCCATCGATGTCAACAAAGGTGAGTACACAGTACACTAAGAACTGTATCAATACTAAACAGTACTGTATTTTATGCTCAATTTTCATCTTTTACTCATAGGAAAGTTTTTACGATAGAGGGTCAAGATAGACAGTGACATATTATCCAGCTCGAAGCCGAATGTTGTGCCAATGAGGGGGTACTATGCAGTATCCAGCATTATGCAATATCTAACGTAGAGGTTGGCTGAATTCATTTCATTTATAATGGCTCCAACATGCTTGCATACATCAACTTTGGTCCCCTAATGGCAGCTCTCCATGCTGCTCAATCTCTTGCAGCCTCACTATTCAGTCCCTTACCCATGATGTCACACAATGACCTCATCCTACGTCTCTTTTGGTCCACCTCTTGCAACCCTATCCCTAATGTTAACACTTATAACTTTCCATACCCAACTGACATCCCCAATCCTCTCCACATGCCCAAACAATCTCAATCTACCTCTTCTCATCACAACACTGTTTACTGTAGCTACATGGAAGTTATGTGGGCCTAGGCTATACCAGATGAAACCAATACTCATGGCTGACCATGCTGGTGGACATCTTAAATCGACCACATAATGACATCCTTGCTTTCTGACCAAGTCAGATGTGTAGTGGCTCTTGCAGCCAAACCGAACTCAAGCAGTGATGCACATTTTCTCATTGCTGTGGAATGGTTGCATTCCTTGTAAAGTACAACAGTAGTGACATCTTGCACTGTCCTATGTTAAGTGTTGTGTGGAAAAGTGACATGAGGTGGAGGCAGCAAGTTTAAGTCTTTGTTGTTAGCAGCAAAGAGGGGAAATGTTACCATGTATGCACAACTGTTACATTTTATTCGACCACCTCAATGATTAGAACAATCAGATCCATGAAAGTATTGAATGAGTTCTAAGTCAGCCTTAGATCCTTCCCCCCTTCTTCAACACGCCAGTCATTGTCATCTGTTACGTAAGTTCCCTTTTATTCATACCTTTAAACCTCTTTGCTGTCACTGTCTTCTGTTTTACCTTTAGAGTATTATATGCCTTTAATCATATCTATTCTCTACCTGAGGTAACAGAGAGATCTTTAGTACAGTATGCAAGTAGGGGGTCAGAATTCGGGGCTGATTAATGAATCTGCTTTTAAAATGCATAACAGTATCCCTGCATATATGGGACCTGCTTACAAAGTATCCCTATGTTAACACACATCCACCTAAATAGGGGTTTATATTACTGTATTCCAAGGAAAATGTGCATTGAAAGTTTTGCATTGGGTGCAGGGCTTTTTGTGGGTATTTCTGGGTTAATTTTTACATATTCGGACTATCTCTGCCAGAATTAATTCAGAAATATATAGCAGCGGATTTAGTTACTGATTTTATAATTTCTATTACCTGTATTACATGTGTTTTCCCAAATGACTGGTGAAAGACTGTGATTATGAATAAGTATATGGGGAAAGGTGATGCCCTGGAAAGTGGAAGTTACAGAAGAATAAAGTTTTTGGGCCAAATTATGAAGGCAGTACAGTTGAGAGAATCCTGGAAGGCAAGATAAGGAAAGGTGTGAATACTGATTAGATGCAGTCTGGTTTTATGCCGCGAATCTAAATGAAACTTGAAACAATGGACAATGAGGCCCATGAAGTTTTGGACCACATGCTACAGTGGAAAAACATACGGTACGGCAACAACATGGCTCTGAATGGGAAGTACAGTAGTTTGAAGAAATGCAACATGGCCAGTTGCATGAAATCAGTGGTCGCATTTTTGCGACATTTTCAAGTCAAGATTATCTTGATATCCATTTTGACTGATATTAAGCTTCAAGTGAGTGCTGCGAAAACAGGTCGGCAAGATTGTATTACCATTACAGTACCTCTGAGCCATCTATATACATTTGTTTGTGCGCCATATGGCTGCCTTGGGACATTTTCTGCAAGTAGATGAATTAAATGATATTATTCGTCTTGTGACCAACCAGACAGGACTATTGCTTGAAATTCTGGGGTCAGATAAATGAGCAGCTGTTGCTGGACCCGAGGTAAAATTGTCAAAATCCTCAGGACCCTCACACTGTGATAGAATTAGCGAAAATCAAGAGTAAAATTGCTCTGGAACCTGTGGCGAGGCTCTTGTTTCAAACAGTTTACTGTAAAAAGGAACTATAGCCATGCCAAATAACCTTATATGGGCTCGGGGCTGTTCGGCCAGACTGCCTAGGGAACAACTACTACTACTACTACCTTATATGGGACCACTTTTATGTCTCGACGGGCTTAAACGAAACTTTTTTTTTACTAAAGCTGCTGCTGGATGGCACCACCACAGGTGTCAGATGACAGCAAATTTTGAGATCTTCATGGCAAATAAACTCGTATGGGACCACTTTTATGTCTCAACTGGCCATAAGTTTTCTTCTTCTTCTCTATCGAGTTTGACTTGACTTCGGTAGCGCTGGTTTTATTTACAAAATGGAGAGTCAATATCAGTCAAAATATCTCAGGAGGAACATTGACTAAGCTTCATTAGTCATGTTCAAAATTCAAATTCGTCTTGACTTTCGGTGCTCGCGAAAACGGGTACCAGCATGATAGCCAATATACGATATCAAGATTAGTCAAAATATCTTAACTTTTAACGTCGCGAAAATGCGGCTAATGAATCAAATCACTACCACTGCCAACCTGATGCTATCACAGTTAAAGAACCTGCATATAACATGGATGTAAACTGCATACAGTTCTCTTTATACGAATTCACTATGTAACACATCGTTACAATAGTCATTAAGAAGTTATTCTAGTTACCCTTTTCCAAAATAACAATAAAAAATTGGCTGTGATTTCATTAATCATATTTGCAATGGGGCAATATTGATTTCATCTGCCCTTCTGGCAAAGATAAATCTATGTACTGGTAATAATTGCTAGAAAAGTTACAAGTAATTTTTCTGAGGTGATCCCATGACTCCTTAACCCCTTACCCGCAGGCTGTCACTACCGTGACGCTCGTTACATAAGTACCATACCGCGGGGCATCACTTCCGTGATCCTGGGATTCTTAAATTGCCTGGACTTTCAAGTGTGGTCTTGTATCATCTATCAGTACTGCCAGTGCGTAGCTACAGGCAGCGCTGCTAATACCACTAGTACTCGCATCCAGTGTTACCAAATTAGCCATTTTTCTGTGTTTGCCTCGCCTCCCCACCTACCCTCCCTTACAGCCTCCCCCGCCTAGCTATAGCCTGGCTGCGCAACGCAACTCCTGGCCGGTTTTTTTATTCGTTTTTTCCATTGAAATGTGCTCTATTCCCTATTCTCATACTAAAAAATATACAGTATACAGTAGAACCTTGATTATTCGCGAGCCAGTGAACCGGAATTGCCGCTAAACCGGACAATTTAAAGAAAATTTCCAAAATCGATCAACCGGGGAAAATCCAGGACCTAACCGGCATTTCAAATTTACCGCTCAACTGTTTTCATTCCTTCGTCACCGAGCGCATCACCGCAGTCCCCGCCATTGTTTTGAGGCCTAACAGTGTAAACTATCTATCTACTGCCAGACGCCCCAATCCCGAACGGGATGGCCACAAACAAATCGCCTCCATGTCACTCTGTCCCCTGCCATTTCACTACCACACTCCCAACTCACACCCCCCTCCCTCATATACCTCTCCACTCCATCCCTCCATCTCATCCTCAGCCTCCCCCCCTCTCGCCCCCTCCACCTCACTCACATACACTCTCCTCGTCAGTCTTTCACTCTCCAACCTCTCCACATGCCCAAACCACCTTAACGCGTTTCTCCTAACGCTTCCCATCAAGTCCTCAACCACACCACAACGCTTCTTCACTTCCTCATTTGTTAGTCTGTCTCTCCATGTGACTCCACATGCTCCTCTCAAATAACTCATTTCCACTGCTCTCACTCTGTCCTTCCAACAGGGTCCAAGCTTCACTTCCATATGTCAGAGTTGGTATCACAATACTGTCATGTAACAACTTTTTCACTTCCATGCTCACCTCCCTGTTTCTTATCACTGCTTTCAACGAACCAGCAACCTTCCTTCCCTGCTGTACCCTTTCGAGCACTTCACCCTCCAGACTTCCATCCTTACTCATCACACTGCCCAAGTACTTAAATTCACTCACATTCTACATTTCCTTCCCATCCAATCTCACTGTACACTCACTGGCTTCACTTTTCTCGAAGACCATCACTTTACTCTTCCCCACATTCACCTTTAGATTCCGTTTCTTACACACTCTCCCAAACTCATCTACCAAGCCTTGCAGCTCCCCTTCGTCTTCACTCAACAACACAGTATCATCTGCAAACAACAGTACAGGGAGTTTCCAAACACTGCCCTCTCTCACTAGGGACGCTCCAACATCCACTGCCCGACCTCGTATCTCTTTTATAACCCCATCCATATACAGACTGAACAACCATGGAGACATGACACATCCTTGTTTCAATCCAACCTTCAAATGGAAAGATTCACTCAGTTTGCCATCCACACGCACTGCAGCCTTAGCACCCTCATACATACTCTTCACTGTCTTCAACAACTTCCCATCCATTCCATATATTCTTAATACCTTCCACAAACCTTGTCTATCCACCCTGTCATATGCTTTCTCCAGATCCATGAAGGCTGCATACAACTTCTTGCCCTTCTCTAGAAACTTTTCCACTAAGGATCTAAGAATGAATATCTGGTCTACACAACCTCTTCCCTTCCTAAAACCTCCTTGTTCTTCTCCAACTAAATCCTCAGTAATTTCCCTAACTCTGTCAGTGTAAACACAGCTGTTTTATTACAATTTTCTGTAATATTTGGTGGAATATCAGCCATGAGTCCTGGATGTTTGTTGAAAGATGCTGATGAATCATTTTGAAAGATCATCCGATTCATGGACAGAAATCCAGCCTACACAACTAATGAACTGCTTCATTTTCGTAGCTATTAATGATGACTTCCAAAATCGCCATTGTGTAGCTATCAAACAGTCAGACATCAGGGACTTTTCCTGAGGGCTAAACATGCAAAAACAGCAAACATTTCACTTGTATCCTCCTGTTCATTTGTGGGGTTCCCAGATAGTGATGCATCAACGTTCACACCAGCAAGTACTCCAGCAAAAATGGTTGCTCCACCAGTCTCCCCCATCAGGCCTGTTCGACCCCCAGCCAGCCTATCCACTCACGTCAAATCGTCAATAAGCCTGCATCACCCACAACTCTGCAGTTCCGAGACAATTTACCGTTGTCAATTCGCAGTCAGACAATTCCCTGTCAAAACATGGACGATTCCCCGTCAGGACAATTCACACCCTGAACGATTCCCCATCATTCTATAAATACTTATTATTAATTAATCAATACTTTAATAACTATATTTCGGGGAGATACATCAAAGTCTGCGTTCAATAGCGTAGGCTTTGGATATTATTTATTAGTTGCACCTTTAGTCAGTAATTGTTTCTTCCTTGCTGTAGTTGCCTGTGAATTATATTCTAGTATCACCCATAGCTGTCTTCATTAATGACAGCGAACTGTCTTGTTATTGTTGTGACAGCGAGTTTGACGACGGTGAATTGTCCTGAAAACATCAGTCCTTGCTGAAGACTTCTTTATAGCTTTTTTTCCATTTATTATTGATGACTAATGGCTTTCAAAAATAGTTTCACTCTGCATTTTCTTTTTTAATATGCGCCAAAACTTATTCCTGGGAACATATGCGTGATGCTAGATGGCCATCATTCACGTGTTGTTTATGTCAAAAGCTTGATTGGTAATGAGGACTTTCAAGAGGCTTAATGGCAATCCTTGGTGTTTAAAATTTTTATGGGGAGTATTAGGGGGCAAAACTAATCGGTTAGGTTTGGGTAGAATGCAGTATGCAGTGATGTGTCCAGTCGGTGAGATCATATGTAAACACACGTCTTGAATATCGTAAGACAGACAGACATAATTATCCTTAACTATATTTCTAACGACAAATATGAGGCTCATAGAACCTAACCCCCTATTTTACATGTAAATATATGTCACGTTTTAGCTAATACTGTAGTGTAGTAAGGATAATTACAATTTCAGGTAAATAAAATACACTGAAAGCATTAGGCCTATTTTATGTCCCTGCAACCCATCACAATTCCTCTTGTTTGAGAATCACTGGTGTAAGAGAACAGGAAATAGGTGTTAACTGATTTTCCAGAAAAATCGATTTTCTGGCATTTTGAATTCCCCGTGGCTCCCGGAAAATCGAGGTTCTACTGTATATATAAATAAGGGAAAAGGCTAATTGATACTGCCATTGGCCATGAAGTAGCTAATTTATCACCTGGCCACACCCCACGTGCACTTGGTCGCTAATTTTCCCTGTTCATTACCCGCTGACATGTCCCTTATGGCCTATTCTCATACTAAATAAAAAAAAAAAAGGGGGGGGAAAGGCTAAGTGAAACTTCCATCAACCTGGAAGTAGCTAATTTATCGTGTATTGTCTAGATTTCCTGTTATCCCCAGGGGAGGGGCACGGCGCAGTCCAGCCATCCCAACGGGTAAGAGGTTAAGGATTACCAATAAAGAGCTACTTAAGTTATATCTGTTGCCTCTCTGAGCAGTGATGGGATGAATTTAACAAAATTCATCCTCAGTAGTATGAAGTGAAAGCACCAGTCTGGGCACACTGGTCATAACCTACCATTAGTTTATTCTGAAAAAAAAAAATACAAATGTAAATCTGATGCATGGAAGCCCTCCTACATTTACACCCACTTTACTTCTAACACTCCCATCCCTGATTACCTCCTTCCCCCTTCTGAGGTCATTAATACCCACATGGGTCATCTGTGACAAGTGTCATACAGGTGTTGGCAAATGGTGAATAATAACAGTAAAAACTTCATGCTTAAACTGCTGTTGTGGCTTCTGCTCAGCATTATTCAGGCTTAGCCATCTTAGAACTCGGTCAATCAGAAGCAATATAGTCCTGTGCTTGAAACCCCAAAACAACAAGCTACAACAGGTTAAATCTCTAAGCATACTATTCAACAAGTACATGAAAAAAAGCTTCCCAGAATTATTGAATCTACTGATAGCAAATCCTAAACTGTCAAGATCCCATGACTGTACTTGGTAAAATTATCATTTACGCCCCTAACCTATTTTTTTTTTATACCCTAACCAAAACAATCCAGCCTAACCTATATGAGGCTGTGCTGTATTAACTAAAGTAATAGGTACTCAAAATTCTTGTCAATGGGAGAACTCTCCACTGGAGAATAGAAAAGTAATGAAGTATATTGGGGATTGAAACGATAATAGAACCAATACTGCCATTAAACCAGCTGATCAAATACACTTGAAATTAGTTGCAAGATATTCAATATCGGTCTATAGGCCTTGAGGCAAAATGAACTCGCACTTGAGACATCAACTGGTTTATAAACTATAAGGGTATCACAATGCAACCTAAGTGCCAACTCCATATTCACAGCCGACTCCAGTACCGTTTGTCTTAAAAATATTAACACTGGCTATTTGCTTCACACATTACCGTTCTTTGTGAACACGATCGCTGTTCTCTGGTTCAAACTAGATGAACGCCTGGATGTAATTATAAGCGGAAGACACAAGGAACTTTGGTAACTTGCTTCCTCATTAACATCTCGGGAAACAAAACATCACTGTAAACAACACTTCGTTTCACCCAATCACCATTCCATATACTTGCAATGTTAATAACTTTTGACCTGACGCCACTCAGGTTGTTCGTGGACTAATCCAGTATACTTCGAACTTAATGCTTACATCACAATATTGAAACAATTACTCACACCCCTAGCACTCAAACGCCATATTGTGACTACCACACCTCGGTTAAGCTCACCCGCCAGCACAGGCGGCACAGCCTCACCGAAAACGAGTCTCCAACCATCGGTCCTCTTCGTTTTCTTTCATTTATCCATAATGTGAATATCTTCTCCGGCTTGTTATCAGCAGCCATATCAAGAAATAGACAGTAATAGCACCAGCCTAAATCAGAGATGAGCTGGTTTATACGAATACATGTTATTGCTGCAGAGTACTGCTTAGTATCTAATTCAAACTGTGCTTCAGTTTCCTATGTGTCACTTGCAGTATCAGCCATTGCAGACATTCATACGGTTACTTTAAAGAATTGTATGTAATGATTACTCGTTTGTTTCACGACTCGTAGTCCATATATACTGACAGTTCATATATATTAACTTATGAAAAATTGCCTGCTCTTGAATTAATCCAACAAAAATGAGTCGTACTTTTGTTAATTTTATACCATCCCTTTACAAACATCACTTCAGTAGGCTATGCAAAGCATTCTTCATATTTTAAATAACACTACAGAGCAATGAGTACGGACTTATAATGTGTGCAAGTACAGAGGCAAAGAGTGTTGGCAGCAGGAATGTTGGTAAAGCGTGACGGACGTGCCCCTTAGCACTCCGCAGCCTTGGGCTAGCTGTGTCATGATGTAATAACTGTTCCATGAAGTTCATGTAAAGCTAATCTTTTACCATTATGTGAAGCGACAGAAAAGGGTAAAAATAAACAATATATTAGGGATTTCGTTTATTGTTATTAAGACCCTACTATCCATACAGGACACTTCCTGTACCACCACGCCCTACTATAAATGAATACCGTAGCTTTTCGTCGTTTTTAGGGTACAACAAAGAGTATGAAAACAGTACAGCATGACAGCCAGAAATGTGTATCAAGGAGAAGAGCAAATAAATGGAACATTCTGAAATAATTCATGGTAATTCACACTATTTTTTTTTTTTTAATGGAAGCTTACGTCTCATGCTTGGAGCTACTACAGTTTACAAAGTCTGTATCGCATAAATCACAGTAAGGTTAACCTGAAATGATAGAAAGCACTTTGCCCGGCAGTCCCTCCTTCCACCTCACTCCATGACTAGGTCGGGCGTCTCGAACTCCCTGCAGTATATCTGGACGCAATGTCGTCGGCATAAGAAACTTCCTAGTGCCATAGCAAGTTATTCACCTTTCCACGGCAGAAGAGACCTCGGATAGCCTTGACCATAGCAAACATTTCTTTTTCACACAGTGTATTTTCTTTTGTATGCTATTGTTGTAATAACTGAAATGAAACTGAATAAATTAATCACTGTTCTGGCCG
>JAGKTI010003925.1:37891-53712 GCA_018397915.1 Birgus latro | reverse complement strand
CAACAGTGCGGTGAAGAGACAGAGGTTGCAGAGAGCCATTAAGAGGAAGAGAGTTAATGAGACGAAAAGCCTCTGACTCCACCCTATTGAGAAGGGCTGCATGTGGGGAGCCTCCTCACACATGAGAGTTGTACTCTAAACAGGGGCGAATAAAACCCATGTACAACGTCAACAACTGAGCAGGGGTAAAGAAAGTTCGGAGTCGGCTTAGCACACCTAATCTCTTGGAAGCAGATTTCACAAGAGATGTAATATGTTCCTTCCAAGATAAATCCCTAGTGAATGAAACTCCAAGCATGTTCAAGGATGATGCAGGAGTGAGCTGTACATTATTAAACATCAGTGGGTACTCCTGTGGAAGATTCTGGCGGGCTGATAGGTGTAAGAATTGAGTCTTTGATGCATTAAAAACAACAAGGTCATTTTTACCCCAGTCAAAGACACGAGCCAAGTCAGACATTAGGTGTGCCATAGCCTCATCCCTTGTTTGCTGAAGTAACTGCTGAGACGGACGTTGCAGGAACCAAAAGGAAAGGTGAAGGGTGGAATCATCAGCGTATAAGTGGATAGGGTTAGAGGTACAGCTTAGAAGGTCATTGATGAATAAAAGGAAGAAAGTTGGTGATAGGACAGAACCATGAGGAACACCACTGTTGACAGATCTAGGAGAAGAGCGATGGCTGTCTACAACAGCAACTATAGAACAACCAGAAAGGAAGCTAGAGATGAAGGCACAGATAGAAGGATAGAAACCACAAGAGGGCATTTTAGAAATTAAAGATTTATGCCAGACTCAATCGATAGCCTTTGAGATGTCAAGTGCAATGGCAAAGCTTTCGCCAAAGTCCCGAAAGGAGGATGACCAGGAGTCCGAAAGGTAGGTGAGAAGATCGCCAGTGGAGCGTCCCTGACGGAACCCATACTGATGATCAGAAAGAAGGCTGTGATAGGAAAGATGCTTTAAAATTTTGCTGTTAAGAATAGACTCAAACACTTTTGAAACACGGGATGTTAAAGCAATTGGACGATAGTATTATGGAGCTGAAGTGGTTGCCATCTTCTTTGTTTACAAACAGGGGAGCATATGCGTCATCTGCTGAGTGTCGGCTTGTACCACTCCTGTTATATGTATGTATATATGCCCCCCCCCCATGTACCCCACTAAAACTGCAGACGTAATCAGCTGCTCCCAGGTTTCAAACACCAACCAATGCCATGTGTCCAGTCAGTCGAGGGCTAACTCTCATACGGACAACTACTATCCCCATGATGCACAATTAAAGGCCGTAAATAGCTACTCCAGGACTTTCATTGCATCATCAAGAGGTTGTGACAAACATTTGGTAGCAGCGGTGTTTCGGACCGTCGTTTCCGACTGCCTCCTACAGTGTTTTAGTGCCACCAACAACTACTGGACACCCTGCCTCTAATGGCCTCGCCCTCTCCCTGCCTCTTGTGGCATCATACCAGCTCTGCATCTACAGGTGTCCAATTTCCCTCACCAGCGCTGTTCTCTACACCGACCACAACCCCACACAGGCCACAACTGTCACCGCCGCCGTCCTCCGCACCTGTCTTACCTGTTCCGACACCTGTTCATCTCACGGTGGCTCTTTCCAGCATCTGCCCTCCCCCTGACGTCACCCTCTGCATCTGCCACTCACCAGTTTTGCATCTGTCTGTGGGGCCACCTGCACTCGCCATGCAACTCACCCTTCCACCCCTCAGTGCCTCCCATCTGGTCTGGATTAACCACCCACCACGCCTGCCTGCCTCTGACGCCGCCCAGCACTTGACCTCCCCGTTTACCCCCACTACTGTCTCCCGCCAGCTGATCCACGCTCTCACCTCTCCTCTTCACTGCCTGTCCATGCCCTCTCCACTTCGTTCACAACTCAGCTGTGTAACTATAATAGTATACCTTCATCTACCCATTCTTGACTTTCTATAGAGATTATCCTTCCGATTTTCTCTACAGATTGGTATTATTGTCAATATTCATCTCCACCCCCCCCCCCACTTCATACTCATCTTCACCGTCTATCTTTATTACTCATCTCCCGGATCACTTTCTATTTATTACGACCCGCATCCTGTCATCTCCATAAATTTCCATTTCCATTCTCATGGTACATTTGCTCATCTTCATATGGTAAATATATATATATCCCTATTCATCTCACATCTTACATTACATCGCCACTCTACATGTCATACTTTGCATATACGGAACTTACTCCAACCACTCTCAGCCAAGAAACAACGAATGCTCACACTCCAATTCAGTGATTCTACATAGCGGACGCACGTACCCACGACCTGACTCCCAGCCTACCATTTCATTACCCGCCTCCCAACAAACTTCCCCTCCAGATACTATACATCCAGATACCTCATACTCTACCCCTGTTACTACAGAGCCTGCTTCTCTCCCTACAACTTCCACTATCAATATGTCTCCTGCCCCACTTCATTTCCCGTCTCCCTTCTCCTTACCTACCTCTACCTACTCTCTCTCTCAATACCCTACTCCCATCACTTCCACACTTCGAACCATGGAACAAACAACCCCTACTCCACAGTCTATCTATCTCGACGATGCCAATCGTTCCAAATTTACCGGAGAGGACTCAACTTGGTCTGTTTATGATTTCCTCAGAGAGGTCGAAACCGACATCCACAATCGGTGGATTACAGATGAAAACCTCAAAGTCTCTTATCTCATGGGTCGCTTACACCAAGGCAACTTGGACGTCGGATCCGCGATCCGTGCAAGACATTTTGATGGCATTAAAACCTTTGATGACTTCCGTAAGGAACTCATAACACTTAGCTGCCAGCATTCCAATACCGCATCTCTCATTGGATTCACTAATCTCCTCAACCAGATGGATGAGGATCTGCAAATCCCCCCCCAACATGCCAAACTGCGCAAAGCAGCCGCTGCCATGAAAGCCAATAGTAGTGAGGTCTGCCAATTACTTATAGGCACGAAATGGGTAGAGGAAGTACATGGAGCTCCTATGGTTTAACTCAACAACTTTGCAGATTTATTTGGTTACCTGAGATTCCTCCATTGGCTTGATCCTAGACAGAGAGAGATAACCCTGGTGATCAGTTTCAATCCAGGAGATAAAATTGTTCAGATCACTAAAACCAACCATGAAAGATCAGGTTCAAACCACACGTGTCAGGCCACAAACTGCCCCTTGGTCTCTCAGGTCTGTCACACTAACACTCCCCCAGACCAATACCGCTCCCATTCCACCATACGAGGCGGACCTCTGCTGGCACTGTGGTAAACCCGGACATCAAGCAAGCAGTTGTGACCGTAAACACACACGGCGTCACTCCTAAACTAGACGCCGTACGCCTTCCCGTTCGCGTCATCCTACATGCAAGCATCATAAAACCAGTACGACTCACACTACTGAGGAGTGTCGTTACCTCAACCGCCACCAGTCAGGGGAAGCGCCGTGCCCGTATCGGACCAATATGACACAGCAACAGAACACCAACTCCCCATTCGCCATGTCGGCCCCATAACTTACCTCAGGTCTAATCATTCTAGGACGGAGTAATGACATACCAACGTCGTTCTTCATGGACACCAGATCTATAGTAAACTTGATTTCTGATACCTCTTTAGACATCATTCAACGCCACCGCAAACAAGTCAGTTTCCTTGAGCCGCCTGACATTCACCTATGCGGTGTAGAAGGCTCAAGTTTAAGGTCAAGGGAAGAGTCACTTTAGAGGTACAACTAGAAAGTGCCTTGCTCCCTTTCCCAATAGAATTTCATGTTACTAACGAACTGAAATATCAAGCAGATGCCCTTATTGGCTTACCCACCATGGCACAACACTCCATTGCATTATTGCCTGCCTGTAGTAGTACAGACATTTCTGGGTTCCCAGTATACAGTAGGGAATGTCCCCGTCCTGTACTGCCAGTAAATTCAGTCATTCAGTACCCCCTGACTCTCGCACTCCCTAAGAGTACAGAACAAGCCAAGCCATCATCATCATCATCACCCGAGAACACAGAGATCATTCCCTTGCTGACCGAGAGCAAGGACGTGCATTCCTCAACACCTGATGATACATCCTCTCACCATTCAGAAAAGGCTCTTCCAGCCTCCTCTAACGTCAGCACTACAGCCGACTCAGACATGTCTCAGTTACCTACCTCACAGAGTCTGACTGATGTTCTCCCCCAGTATCCCTGCTTGTCGTAAGAGGTGACTAAAAGGGTTGGTGGTGGGTTAGTGCCCCACCCCGTAAAACAACTAACTAAAAATACAAACAAGAAGCCTTGGACCAGGACTGACCAAAAGTTGACGACAAAGGAACGGACAAAGGACGTGGTAAAGATTGCAACATGGAATGTAAGGGGTATGAGTGATAAGGTGAAAGAGAGAGAGAGATTGTACAGGTGCTTGAGAGTGCGAAAGTGGATATACGTGGAATAACTGAAATTAAATGGCGAGGTGAGTGTGTGAGAGAAAGGGAGTATGGATGGGGTATATGCGCGGGAGTAGGTGAGAATGAGAGGGCGAAAGAAGGAATGTGTATTGCTGTGAGCAAAAGATCGAAGGTGAATGTAAGAGAGTATGGATCAGTTGGGTCAAGGATTGTGTGGGTGAGAGTGAAAGTTGGACTACAAATGTGGGCAATTGTGTGCGTGTATGCGCCAACGCAAGATCATGTAAGTAGAGTGAGAGAAGAGTTCTGGACAAATGTAGAAGCCTGCTTGGAAAAGTTTAAAAGGAATAAGAGAGTGTTTCTGATTGGAGATATAAATGGAAAAGTAGGGAATGAGGAGGTGGACGGAGTGGTTGGTGAGTGGGGTGTGCCTGCAGAGATGGATGAGAATGGCAGTGCTTTAGTGGACATTTGTGCCGGGAGGGGGTTGGTGTTAGCTAATACCCTCTTCAGGCACAAAATGATCCATAGGTATACATGGCGAGTGGTGGGATGGACGGTGGAATGAATGAATGGAAGGCAATGATTGACTATGTGTGTGTGGATGAAAGGATGAGAAGATGTGTAATGGATGCAAGAGTATATAGAGGTTGAGGGAGTAGACTTTCTGACCATCACTTGGTGGTGCCCAGAATTAGAATCCAAACAAGATGAAAAAAAAAGAAGAAGGGAAGAACAGGAGGAAGTACTTCTTACAAGGAGGGTAGAAAAGTTACAAGAGGATGGAATAAAGGCTGAATATAAAAGGGAAGTGGAGGAGCGATTGGGTAAATATAGTTTGGAGCAGATGGGGGACGTGGAAGGTGTGTGCAAGATATTCACAGAAGAAATCTGTGCAGCATGTGAGGTGGTGTGTGGGGTGAAGAGAAGACGAAAGGGGGTTCAGGGAACAGCATGGTGGACTGAAGAGGTGAGAAAGGCTGTGGCACAAAAGAAGAAAGCATATAATGAGTGGATGAGGAACAGGGGCGTCGAAGAAGCTGAGATGGACGAGAGAGTTATATGTAGAGAGGAGGAGAGAGGTGAAATGATTAGTAAGAGAGAGTACGAAGAGAGTGGATGAGGAATCTGGAAGGAATTTGAGTGCAAAGTGGAGGGAATGTAAGAAAATGTTCTGGAAGGAGGTAAAGAGAGCTAGACAGGGTGCCATTGAAGTCAGTGGGGGTGTGAAAGATAAAAATGGTAGATTACTAGTGGAGAAGGGAGAAAAAGTAAACAGATGGAGAGAACACTTTAATGAACTGTTGAACATAGAGAATGACAGTAATGCAAGTATAAGTGGCTGGGGAATGGCAGGGAGAAGGAGGGTTGTGAGAAGAAAGGAAGAAATCAGTAGGATGGAAGTGGCGGAAGCAATGAAGAAAGTTAAAATGGGGAAAGCCCCAGGAATTGATGGAGTTTGTGGTGAAATGGTATAGCATGGAGGAGAGATAGTAATAGAATGGATGTGGAAGGTGTGCAGATTGGCATGGGAGGAGGGTAGAGTCCCGGAGGATTGGAAGTCTGGTATAATTATTCCTCTGTACAAAGGAAAAGGGGAAAAAGCAGTGTGTGGTAATCATAGGGGCATTTGTCTTCTCAGTGTAACAGGAAAAGTATATGGTAGGATACTTATTGACAGAGTTAGGGAAATAACAGAGGAATTAGTTGGAGAAGAACAGGGAGGTTTTAGGAAGGGAAGAGGCTGTGTAGATCAGATATTCATTCTTCGATCTTTAGCGGAAAAGTTTCTAGAGAAGGGAAAGAAGTTGTATGCAGCCTTCATGGATCTGGAGAAAGTATATGACAGGGTGGAGAGACAAGGATTGTGGAAAGTATTAAGAATATATGGAGTGGATGGGAAATTGTTGAAGGCAGTGAAGAGTATGTATGAGGGCACTAAGGCTGCAGTGCGTGTGGATGGCAAACTGAGTGAATCTTTCTATTTGAAGGTTGGACTGAAACAAGGATGTGTCATGTCTCCATGGCTGTTCAATCTGTACATGGATGGGGTTATAAAAGAGATACAAGGTCGGGCAGTGGATGTTGGAGTGGCCCTAGTGAGAGAGGGCAGTGTTTGGAAACTCCCTGTACTGTTGTTTGCAGATGATACTGCGTTGTTGAATGAAGACGAAGGGGAGCTGCAAGGCTTGGTAGATGAGTTTGGGAGAGTGTGTAAGAAACGGAATCTAAAGGTGAATGTGGGGAAGAGTAAAGTGATGGTCTTCGAGAGAAGTGAAGCCAGTGAATATACAGTGAGATTGGATGGGGAGAATATGGAGAATGTGAGTGAATTTAAGTACTTGGGCAGTGTGATGAGTAAGGATGGAAGTCTGGAGGGAGAAGTGTTTGAAAGGATGCAGCAGGGAAGGAAGGTTGCTGGTTCGCTGAAAGCAGTGATAAGAAACAGGGAGGTGAGGATGGAAGTGAAAAAGTTGTTACATGACAGTATTGTGATACCAACTCTAACATATGGAAGTGAAGCTTGGACCCTGTTGGAAGGACAGAAGTCAAGAGTGAAAGCAGTGGAAATGAGTTATTTGAGAGGAGCATGTGGAGTCACATGGAGAGACAGACTAACAAATAAGGAAGTGAGGGAGCGTTGTGGTGTGGTTGTGGACGTGATAGGAAGCGTTAGGAGAAACACGTTCAGGTGGTTTGGGCATGTGGAGAGGATGGAGAGTGAAAGACAGATGAGGAGAGTGTATGTGAGTGAGGTGGAGGGGGCGAGAGGGAGGGGGAGGCCGAGGGCGAGATGGAGGGATGGAGTGGAGAGGTACATGACAGGGGAGGGTGTGAGTTGGGAGCGGGGTAGTGAAATGGCGGGGGACAGAGAGACATGGAGGCGATTTGTTTGTGGCCACCCCGTGCGGGATTGAGGCGTCTGGCGATAGATAGATAGATTGATAGATGAGTTCACCAAAGTCTCTGTTCATGTTGTAGGTGCGAAAGAAGGAGTGGATGTACTAACACTACCTGAGACATGTTGTGTGAGTGACTTAACTTATGAGTCAGCCTGGTGCATGATATTAGAGGACAGCCTATGTTATCTATACTTGCTCAATGTCACGAATGCTTCACTAAAACTTAAAAGTGGTGTAAAAATCGGAGATCTCCTAGTATAACCAGCGGCCATAATGGTGTGCCAGGAATCCTCTATCCTTGCTGTTCATACTGATGATGATAGTCAACCAACTGGTGTATGTGCCATTAACTCTACGGGACCTGCTCAGACTCGTTCACCTGACCTGCTCTCAAATGTGACTTGCACAGATTTTCCACAGCATAAATCTCAACTGCTCGACCTTTTGCACACTTACAGAAATGTGGCAGCCTTACCCGGAGAACAGATGGGCAAGACAGACTTAGTCAAACATCACACAGAACTGGTACCAGGAACTCAGCCGATTTACATACCAGCATATCGGTTACCTCACAGCTTGAGAAAAGACAGATCAGATGGTACAGAAAATGTTAGTTCAGGACATTATCGAACCCTCCGTCAGTCCATGGAATAGTCCTCTTTTCTTAGTCCCAAAGAAGGACGGCAAGTTTAGACCAGTAGTGGACTACCGTAAAGTAAACTCCATAACTGTTCCAGAACGTTTCCCGTTACCCGTCCTCACAGATTTGCTAGAATCACTAGGTGAAAATAATGTAGTCTTATCATCCCTAGACCTCCTCAGTGGTTACTGGCAGGTCGAAATGGAAGAATCCTCTTGCCCAATTACAGCCTTCAGCACCCTTTCTGGACATTTTCAGTTTAAGAGACTTCCTTTTGGTTTGAGAAATGCTCCTTCAGTATTCATGCGACTTATCCATTCGGTCTTTAGTGGCATGATGGGACACTCTCTTTTTGCTTACCTAGATGACATCATTGTTGTGAGTAAATCAGTCCCAGACCATTTTGCCAAACTACAACAAGTATTGGAATGCCTACAGCCAGCAGGCCTGAAAATTAACCTCAGTAAATGTGACGTCCTGAGAAAGAAAATCAACTTTCTAGGACATGTCATTGATGCACAAGGCATTCATACTAATGACAACAAAACTAAGGTGATCATCAATTTCCCAGAACCTACCACTACCAATGCTGTCAGAAGTTTCCAAGGTCTAAGTGGTTACTACCGTAGATTCATTAAAGATTATGCAAAGATCGCCGCTCCTCGAACCCACTTACTAAGGAAGGATGTATCCTATGTATGGACTAACGATCAGTTCCAGGCTTTCCAAGCACTAAAGACAGCTCTTGTCAATGCGCCAATTTTAGCATTCCCTGATTATACCAAACCCTTCCTTCTATGCACAGACACCTCAGGTGCAGGACTTGGTGCAGTTTTAATGCAACTCGATCAAGCATCCAGGAAGTGTGTAATAGTGTATGCTAGTCACGCCCTTACCACCGCTGAACGTAATTACAGTGTCACCGATTTAGAAGCTTTGGCAGTAGTCTGATCCTTGAAATATTTCAGAGACATAGTATATGGTTATCCAGTGCATATCCAGACAGACCACCTCCCTCTATGTGATTTGTTTAAGGGACGCAACCTCACTGGTAGGTTAGCTAGATGGTCCATCACCATCCAGGACTTTAATCCCACTTTAGAGTATGTCCCAGGAAAATCGAATGTAGTTGCAGACGCACTCTCCCGTCATGTAGCCGCACCTGTCACGTCCCTGTAGCCCAAGGCCACTGACAGCACAACCTTAACATCAGAGAATGTTCAAAACTCTCAGCGCAAAGATTCCATGTGGTCTCAAGTAGTTTATTTCCCCGAATCAGGAGATGCCTCGACCTTACCTACTCTACCAGTACCACTAGATGAGTTCATACTAAAAGATGGTCTCTTGTACAGAAGAACATTCCTTACAGGGAAGGATTTGCCCAACAGAGAAGTACACCAACTCGTTGTCCCTACTGACCTGATATCTGCGGTCCTTCACATCGTTCATGATACACCTCACGCATCCCATCCATGTAAAGACCGATGCTTGCGCCAAGCACGTCTCGAGTACTATTGGCCAACCATGCGTCGTGATTAAATGTGCACTGTGACTCTTGCATCTCGTGCCACCGCCACAAAGGTTCTACCGGCTTACCTGCACCGCTCTTACAATACCCAATCCCGTCACGACCATGGGAAACAGTGTCCATCGATCTTCAAAAACTCCCTCTTACAGAATCAGGCACAAAGTATTTGTTTGTAACAGTCGACCACTTCTCACGCTACTGTGTTCGTCCCCCTCTCATATAAGACTGCGAAGAGTGTTGCACATGCCTTCGTAGATCATGTAATTTGCCTGTTCAGTACACCACATACCATCCTCACTGACAATGGTACTGAGTTCAACAATAGCCTCCTGGAGGAGATCTGTCGCCGCTTTAAAATTAATAAATGCAATGTCGTGCCTAACCATCCAGTTTCCAATGGCCTTGTAGAATGCCACAATAGGAAAATCTTAGAATGCCTCAGACACCTAGGCTTCCATAGTTCGTCATGGGATGACTGGATTCCCCAAGTGGCATCCTCAATCAATAGCTCCATCAACGCTTCCATTGGCAAATCTCCCTTCTTTGTCCTCTTTGGTTTTGACAAACACCTCCCATACACTCTGTTATCCTCAAAGCCAGACCCCATCTATAACATGGATGATTATGTCAAAGTAAAATTGGCCAACTTCCAAACAATCCATCAGTGTGTAACATCCAGTCTCGCTTCATCTAAGGAGGACATGATACAACGCCGACATAAATCTGCCTCTCCTATCACTATCAACGTCGGTGATCTAGTCTTTGCTCATTCCCATACGTGCACCTCTAAATTGGATGACAAAATTAACCGGCCCCCATCGCATACTAAATAAACGAGCAAACAAGTTCCACATCCAAGACCTCTCCACTACAGACACCAAGTGGGTCCATGCTGACGATCTAAAACGTGCACCACGAGGCCTAGTGTTGGAAGAATCACTTGCACAACCTACTGCTCTCCCTCCTACTCCACAAATCCCCCAATCTACCCCATCTCCACCTATCCATCAGTCTCCTTCATCTCCACCTACACCTACTCATTCATCAACCAATCATTATTGATCCAAACTGCATTCTGCCCGTCAACCTCTCCAGGAACTCTCCCATTAATTCTAACCTAATCTTCTAGGTATGATGTTAGCGGTCTACCTGCTGGCAGTGCCGACCCCCCTAGGGTCCGGGTCAGGTGAGGACGATGGTGGAGTACGTCCCGGGGCCTTAGTCGGCTCGGGAGGCGAGGTAATGCTCATCGAAGATGTAGTCTCCCAGCGCTACGATCTTGCGTCCCTGGCCGACATAGCCATCGCCCTGCCTGCCTACGCGCACCAGCTCCACAAAATCAAGACCCACCTCACAGCCCTCATGGGGAAACACAACCCAAATCAGTATTTATATCATCTTTTCCTCCCACTCTCCTGGCAGTTGCAATACATTACTGGCAAATTCACTAAGCTCAATGACACATTCTCCATTCAGCCACCCGTAGGTCATTCTCGTGTGAAACGAGGTCTCTTTGACCTTGGAGGTGAGATTCTAAGTGGCTTGTTTGGCATCGCTACAGCTCGTGACCTTTCTGGATTCAAATCTGACCTCACTCATTTAGCTTCAGCCCTAGAATCTCAACGCCGACTCATCAAGGTCCAACACACTATGTTACGGAAGATTACAGCCCACCTAAATGAAGTAACTTACACTGAACAACTTCACGGTCATCTTAAAACAACACCTCTCAATTCTGAACGTTATTTCTCAGTTCTTTTATCTTAAACTCAACATTAATAATCTCCAACTAGCCACTGACTCTCTACTCTCTCAGGTCACTACCTTGGTTCGTATCCTAGTCAATGTTATTAATGGACGTGTCACTGCAGACTTAGTACCTATCTCAGCTCTCCGCTTTGTATTAGAATGGGCTCACTCTACTTTCGGTTTATCCCCAGTACTCCCCTACTCTACTCTCGAATATTACTATTCAGTTCTCGAGGCCACTCTTCTCACCAAATACATCGTCGTCCACATCCCTCTACGTTCTGACATCACCTTCAACCTTTTCCACATCATTCCCTTCCCCTTCCGATACAACAACTCCTTATTGCAAGTCTCTGTTCTTTCAGAATATTTCCTCCTCTCACATGACCATCTTTCAGTTGCCTTCCTTTCTACCACAGACCTCCAGAAATGTTCCTCCCTCACCCCTGCCTCTCGTCTCTGTGCTGCCCACCTTTTTGCTATCTTCCCTAGCAGTGCTACACCCTGTGAGTCTGCTTTAGTTCGCAACCATTCCACATACTCAGCCTGTTCCTTTGTTCCAGATCCTGTACTCCCAGTCCACCATGCTCACCTCAACCATGTCCAGTATTTCTTCTTTACTGTTCCCATCTCTGTCACCATCATGTGTCCTGGTACTTCGGTCCACTCCGTACCTGCTAGCACCGGATTGTACCATCAAATCAGAGTCAGTCATCACTTACGCCACTCGCTATCACCAATCAGTCCATAAACACTACTATGACATCTTCCAACCGATTGACATGCTTTCCAACCTGTCATCTGCTAATATTACCATTACCTCCCCCAACATGCGTATGCTAACATTCCTCAACGACAGTGACTTCATTATGGATCAATTTTCTCTGGCCTTCAGCCGTTCATGGGTTCATCCAACCATCGTGTTTCCCTCTGTGGTCATCTCTTTCATAGGTTTTCTCCTCATCATCTGTGCAGTGCACTGTTGTGCCCGGGAAATGGAACACAGACTGCAGGAAATCAGAATCGCAACTAGCATAGTATGACATCCACAAGACGCTGAAACTACCCGTACTTAGTGCCCTCGCATACTGTGACTACCAATGCCACCTGATAAGTAACAAACTGTGGACAGAAAAAGTACCACCAGCAACTGTGGGAGTATCTCTGATACAGTAATGTGTGACATACAGAAACTAACATAGAGGAAAAAAAAAAAAAAAAAAAAAAAGAAAGACATGAGTACCCTATTTCACAAGAGTTATCTACAGTACTTATATAGTTATAAGAACCTGAATCCTCCTTGTGTATCGTATATCAACATAAATCATTGTGTATCTTATATCAACATACCTTCCTTTGTAACAATGTATATCCCTAGCTTACATCCCCTTGACATGGTCATGTTCTCCCTCCAACCCCTGTATCATAATTCAAACCTCCCAAACCTGTATCATAATCCCTACCTCCAACCCCTGTATCATAATTACTCCCTACTATCCCCTGTATCATAATCCCTCTCTCCTTCCCATGTATCATATTCCCCACTTGTACACACCTCCCACATACCTTAGTCATATGAACCACCCCATATACCTCCTCTCTAGTGTCAGGAGACACCATCTCAGCTACCCAGGGGAGTATTGTACCATTCCTGTTACATGTATGTATATACAGGGTGATTCACGAGTTTCTCCGGAAACTCTGGGAAATGCAAGCTTATGCAATTCTAAGCATAAAATACTCTATAAGTATAGGTACTTAATGTAATGGTATAAAAGTGGTAAAATTTTCAAATCTAACATACGAATGGGAGGCAGCCAGGCCGGTGGCAGTCTTGCTGTGTTGCCAGGTTATTCAATTTTCTTTTAAATTTTTCACATTTTTCTCATTCTGAATGAAACTATTCTTTCATTAGTAACTGTTCTACATAGAAAAGTATGTCACTTTAAAGTAACAAATAAATCTACTATTGAAGGAGTAAACATGGCAAAGATGCAATACCAGTGATACTCAGAGCTCAGACTGACAGTTCCCGCCAAGTGCTAGCGAGTGTGGTAGGCCTATTTATTACAGGGACGGTTTCACCCATATTTTGCTGCAATGCCATTCACTTTTACAAACGTGGAGTATGCAGATATGATTTTTATCTATGGGTTCTGCAAAGGCAATGCTGAAACATCAGCAAGAGAATACAGACGGAAATATCCAAACAGGAGCCCAGATGCAAAAGTTTTTTACCACGTCTACATGGAGAGGCAAGTTAAAGTACGATGCATAGTAGGAATAGTACACCACAGCCCTAGCATCAGTACAAGAAGAATTTCATCCCGACTTAGTGTTCCACAAGCGAAGGTATGGAGGACATTAAAGCGGGAACGTCAGTACGCATATCACATACAACAAGTTAGCATCTACAACCCGGGGATTCTGCTCAATGACTTTATTGCTGTACTTGGCTAGCAGATCATCCTCAGCTGTGCAAGTACATTTTATACACTATGAAGCCATATTTACCCGCAGCAGATCACATAATGCTCGTAATGCACATTAGTGGTCAAAAGAAAATCCCAAGGAGACAGCTGAACGGAACTTTCAACACCTATTTTCAGTTAATGTGTGTTGCGATATGAATGACAACCAGCTGATTGGACCTCATATCTTTGAAGGGAGGCTTACAGGAGATGTCTATGTTAATTTTATCAGAGATTAACTTCCCTTGCTACTTAAAGATGTGCCTCTGAAGACATGGCGACGTATCATTTTTCAACATGATGGGACACCTCACATTCACATGTCGGATTTGAAAATTTCACCATTTGTAAACCATTACATTAAATACCTATACTTATAGAGTATTTTACGCTTAGAATTGCATAAGCTTGCATTTCCCAGAGTTTCCGGAGAAACTTGTGAATCACCCTGTATGTGTATGAATATATGCCCCCCCCACTATGTTTTTTTTTTTTTTATGCAAGGAAGAAGGAACCAAAGGCCATGGGCCCGCATACTGTTCCTTCCAAGAAAAAGTAAAAACAATACAAAAGAGAGCCAAATTCAAGATCCATTCATTTCGAGATGCCTGGACACACTGCGTTTGAAAGATTGGAGATCATAGGAAGCAGGGAATACAGAAAGAGGGAGACAGTTCCAGAGTTGACCAGTTGCATAAATGAAGGACTGGGAGTAACGGTTAACTCTTGCATTAGAGAGTTGGACAGAAAAGGGATGAGAGTTTGTTGCTAGACGGGTACTACGTGCCCGTCGTAGAGGTGGAGGGATGCAAGCAGACAGTTCAGAGGAACAGTGACCATTGAAGTAGCGATAGAAGAGAGATAAAGAAGCAACAGTGCGGCGAAGAGACAAAGGTTGAAGGGAATCAGTAAAAGAGAAGGAGAGTTAATGAGATGAAAAGCCTTTGACTCCACCCTATTGAGAAGAACTGCATGTGGCGAGCCTCCCCACACATGAGAGTTGTACTCCATGCATGGGCGAATAAAATCCGTGTACAAGGTCAACATCTGTGCAGGGGTAAAGAAAGCTCGGAGTCGGCCCAGCACACCCAATCTCTTGGAAGCCCCACTAAAACTGCAGACGTAATCAGCCGCTCCCAGGCTTCAAACACCAACCAATACCATATGTCCAGTCAGCCGAGGGCTAACTCTCATACGGAGAACTACCGTCCCAATTAACCCCTACACCGCGGGGTTGTCGGAGGTGCTCCGTGCCATTCCCGTGGGGATATTCGCGCTCCAACTGACTTTTTAAAAATATTTGCCAAAAATCAGTTATTAGTCCTAGAATATTATAATTACATATCCGTATGGCACATACCTTCAGCTTTCTCCTGGGATGTTCTTTTTAGCACTCGTCGAGTACCGTAGGACTTGTGGAGACTTCTGAAGTTGGGTAACTAAGTCTCCACTTTACACTTCCCAACATCCCCTAATCTGAATACCACTGCCAGATATTATCACTAGAAACACTATTCAATGATTTCCAAGTAGTTTGAATCCATTAAAAAAAAAAAAAAACACTGAAAGCAACGTAAAATACGAGCGCATATGAGCCTCCCACTCCCGCTAATTCGCCTCTGGTGTTTTGTCATTTCTTACTCATATACACACTCACACTTTATTATTTCTAGTACTTTATTACACTTGTATTTATCTACAGTCCTTTACTGCTTCCCACACGATGTATAGTAGGGGTAGAGGTCACAGGGCATTTTATAATAGGTGCAAAACCAGCAGAAATGGACGGGTGTCATTTCACCGAGAAGGACAAGAGCGAACTGGCTGTATCTCGGTAGGAAAGAGTTGAAAATGTCAGCTGCTAATGTATATGCTAAGAAATAAATCGTAGGAAATCTAGACAACACATATAAATTAGGTAGTTCCAGGTGAATATAAATATCACTCAGGCCTCTCCCTTCCTTTCTTATGTACATTTATATTACGAGAGTAGCTCATACAGCATATTTCACGGGGAAAAAAAGCAGGGGAAATTAGCGAACGAGTGCAGGTTGGATGTTGCTAAGTGATAATTAGCCAATTCCAGGTGTATGGCACTATCAATT
>JAGKTI010003925.1:15700-32871 GCA_018397915.1 Birgus latro | reverse complement strand
CTAATCAAACACTAACGTCTCATATGAACTCCGACCATAACATACAGTATGTACAGTGAATGTGCCGACCAAAGTTACCAGTTAGTATTACATATTTTCTATTAATAATTCGGTATGTCATTTGGTTAGGATTGTGCATAATTTTACTAATTCATCTTAATTTCATAAAAAAGGGTCATGTTATATCTAATGTAAGAGAAATTTTCTAAAAGTGGGAAATTTAAGATAATTTGCTCAAAAAGCGAGACATTTTAGTCACAATTTAACAAGCGGGACAGACATAAAAAAAAGTGGGACTGTCCCGCCTAAAAGTAGGACTCTTGGTCACCTTATACATGGCATAATGAAGGTCTGCACAGGCCAGGCTGCAAGCCTTGTATGAGGTACAATTTACACTGGTTACAAAACAATGATTCAGGGGAGGTAAACAACAGTACAGTACTCCCTCATTATCAACATGATATTTTTTTAATGGTTTCGACTACTGTAAAAAACCCCCACCCCCCCCAAGCCAGGAATTACTGTACTGAGTATTTATCAATTGTTTCCAAGGAATGCACTGCAGCATCTTCTTACCAATCTGCCGGTCATTGCTTTCGGCTCTACCCATTTCCATCTATACATCTTACTCTTAATAAACAATAAAATATTCTTAGTGTCTGTAGCACTGTCACTTTTAATACACAAAATATTCTTCGTGTCTGTAGCTCCTTCTGTGAAAAATAAAATGTTTACATAAACATGCACCAGGTAATGTCAACCTGTCCCCTATGTTAAAGAACGTTTGCAGCTAGTTGCCTGCTTTTGGCTCTAGTCATTTCCATCTAACTTACGCATCTCACTCTATCTTAGTAAATAACAAAATATTCTTAGTGCCTGCAGCTCCCTCTGTCAAAAATTATAAAATGATTATGTTAATATGCACACTGGCAGTGCTAGCCTGTCTCCTTTGTGTTATATAGCTAATTGCCTGCTTTCATTTCTACTCATTTCCATCGATGCATCTCACTCTCACCTTGAATCGTTTCATTTTGTTTTTAAAGGCTCCAACATGCTTGCATGCATCGGCTTTGGTCACCTAATGGTGGCTCTCCATGCTGCTTGATCTCTGGCAGCTTCCCTATTCAGTCCATTATCCCTAAGGTCAAGCTCAATGACTTCATCCCAGGTCTTTTTCAGTCTACCTCTCACACCCCTAACCCTAACATTAACACTTCTCACTTTCACACCCAATTATCATCCCCCATCCTCTCTACATGCCCAAACCATCTCAATCTACCTCTCCTCATCACAAACAGCACACTCCAGTCCCATTGTACCTCTGAATTCTTCCACTGTGAACCTAGCCCCCAGGCCTCGCACTCAGGGATGCACTGCACATCCACCTAATCTTTGTCATTTCTGCACGTCTGAGCTTAAGAAGCCTCTTCCTTTATTGCCCAGGTCTCACTACCATACAGCATTATAGCATACTATTAACACATGCTGCACACACAGATGTCTTAGCATGGAGGGAGAGCCCTCTCAATGTCAGGAGAGAAAACAGCTCTATGAACTTCTTCCAACCACTCCTCACTCTAGCCACAGAGCTAGGCTCCAGGCCAACCTCCAGCACATACCATGTCTCACAAATAACAAAACTCTTCCGCACAGTCAAAAGACAATGGGTCAGGCAGTGTTGCCACCTGGCTGGGGGTAGAGGAAGGTCTACCAAATATGCCTACCAAAAATCACCTGTGAATCTTGAAAAATGTGCAAACGACGGGCCTTGCAACTGACTGACGTACGATTCATGTTGGTGGGTCTCAGTGTGACAAAAAGTTGTGACGTGCATCGCACGTCGGGGGGACGGGGCGGGTTAAAATAAGAGTGACCAGCCTCACTCATCCCTGAGTGGCATTACATAGCAATAAACCTCAACCACCCCTTGGATATAAACCTTCACCAGCTCAATCCAATTGGAGCACCGCAATTACCCACTAAACCACCAGGTGCCATAATTTGGTTATAAGGTTACTACCCAGTGTAGTAAATGGTTTCCTGGTGTACAGGAAACCATTTGGCTTGTCACTCACTGTAGTCACCCACAGGCAGAAGGATGAGGAAAGAATGAAGGAAAGAAAGACAGCAGAGGATGTGTAAAGTCACCCGTAGGCAGAAGGATGAGGAGAGAATGAAGGAAAGAAAGACATAAGAGGATGGAAGGAAGGAACGATGAAGGAGAGGAAAGGGCAAAGGGCAGACATCTGAGAGCAGCACTAAATCGAGTGAGTGGATGGTGAACACCACCGCCTACCACATAACAGTAAAAAGTATATACAATACTCCCCGGGATAAACCCGGGTAGCACAGCCCCCATTTGTGTCACCCTAACTTAGGAAAAAGAAGAAAACCGAAAAACACAAATTAGAAAAATAAAAAACTAGGGTGTCTGTGAGGTCACCACAAGCAGGTGGGGTACGACCTGACTACCTTTCTAGGAAAGGTACCCCAAATCGAGGGGCCCCAAAAGCGCTGAGATTGTATTTTTTCAAATTTTCCTAATTTGACTGTTATAGCAGCAGCAAATACTGTACGTCACTTAAGCAAGACCTCATTAGTTATGATACTGCCACTGTGCAAGGCTGTGTTTGCAGCCAAACACACCCTTGAAACTGAACAGCCCTCCTCCCGCTCCCAAGAAATTTAAAGTGAAGGTGAAAAGTTGTATGATCTGAATGCTTTAAACACAATCCTGTCTACAGCCACTCTTATAGAACCAGTGCTATTTCATGAGGCATCATTAGAAAAATGGGGAGATGTGCTTGCAAACAAAGACAGAACAATGTGTTACAGTACAGCAGAGAGAAAGTGAACAAATGTAAACAGACTCTTGGCACTCATTACCTTGTCCCACCATACTGCTAACTCAGTAGAGACAAGTGATAGTGATAATCATTATGCAGTCCCATTGGTGTCTGCAAATGACTCTGAAGGATTTATGTCAGAAGCAGAGCAACAACACTGATGGCAGAGAGAAGGGGCACAGCAAAAGATTATGCCAGACACCTCCATCCAACCTTGTATTCACTCTCTTACCAAGTCAGCCTACCTTCACAGTAAGTTAAAGAAGTGTGCTTTTCATTGTGTTTATTGCTGTTTGGTATATTTAAAGCCAGTGAGAAGTGGTCAGGGAAGGTGTGGGGGGTTACTGATCCAGAACCTTTAGGGGGTTGAAACAGAGCGCCACATCTCTTTGTGGGCAAAATTGCTGAAGTTTGTCATTTTCACGCAAAAAACTCAGCAACCACACCACTTACAACAATCAGTTAACCACCAAAATACTCAACAATCCATAATCTTTCCAATGCGAGCTTCCCCATGCCACTAGGTGGGGTCACTGAGGAGCAAGGAGGTGAATAACAGAGGTAGCTTTTGCTTGTGCAAAGAGGCTGTGTTTGGGTGCACGAGGTAACTGCAGCCTTGGCTGGCTGCACCATACCACTCCCTCTCACTGTCACACTGTTTCCCCATACATTTCCCCAGTCATGAAGCATGTCCCATTCACCCTGTACGTATGGAGCTTACCAGTTCACATGTTTTCCAGCCATTCCAGAGTGGCAATGTGCTCAATGGTGTGCAGAGGGTAATAATCTTATCAACAAATAATCCCTGAATGGGGGAACCCATCATCCACTCACTCAATGTAGAGAAGACATGATCTCTACACTGAGTGACAAGCCAAATGGTTTCCTGTACCCAGGACACCATTTACCATGCTGAGTGGTAACTGGTTTCCTGTACCCAGGAAACCATTTACTACGCTGGGTGGTAACCATATAACCGGGGTTTTTGGCAGGGTTAAGTGTCCCCCAGATTCCTCTATCCAAAATCACTTCAATCATGGCAATCGTTTCAGAGAGCCTCGGAGAGTCCAATACCTGCCCAGGGCCCCAACCAAATGGGCAGAATTGCATGGCCATGTGGAATGTGAGAGATATAAATGAGGAGAGCAAGAGGGTGGAAGTGGTGACTGTGTTTAAGAGTGCGAGATATGCCGTGATGGCATGTGTGAAACGAAGATGAAAGGGTGTGAAGTGGAGGAGTGGGAGGGTTTGAAATGTGTAAGATAGGGAATGAATGGGTGAGGAAAATGAAAGGAAGGAGTTGCTTTGCTGATGAATGAAGTGCGACAGAGTGGAATGAGAGACTACAATTGTGTCAGCTCGAGGTGTATGTATGTCAAGTTCAAGTTTGAGAAGGTGAAAGACGTGGTGATTGTAGTGTGTGCACCGTGTAATAACAGGAGTGAGAGAGAGAAAGACAAGTTTTGGGATGAGCTGGATGAAGTTGTGGGAATGCCCAGGAGCTATAAAGTGATTGTAATGAGGGATATGAATGGAAGAACAGGCAATGGTCCTGAGGATGACATAATAGGTTGTTATGGAATACCAGGAGAAAATGATAATGGGAAGCGACTAAAAGATATGTGTCAGGAGAGGAGGTTGTGCATTTATAACTCGTATTTCAGACATGTGAAGGTGTATGAGAACTACAGGGCCTTGGGATAGGTCACTACCCCTGAGATATAGACCCTGAAGCCCTTGCCCAGAGTCGGACACGTAAAAGAAAATATATATACAGTAACTGTATATATATATATTTATATATATATATATATATATATATACACATGGTACAGAGGGAACAGGGATTGTGTTGAAAGAAGCCTGATTGATTATGTACTCGAAGAGAGGTCGATGATGGGAATGGTTGTTGATATGAGGGCTGTGAGAGGATGAAGTGGTCTGTCAGATCATATGATAGTGGTATGCAAGATCAAGCTGAAAGGAGTGAGGCGGATCAGGAGAGAGAGGAGCAGTCAGGGAGAAAGACTGAAAGTTGAGAAGCTGAGGATCAAAGAAATGGCAGATGATTACAGGACCAAAGTACAGTTAGAATCAGTGAATTGGAATGAAATGGATCTGGACAGCCTATGGAATGAATATAGGGATTGCTTAGTTAGGAATGCTAATGTGATGTGTGGTGTAATAATAAAGAAGAAAGGTACGGCATGGTGGGATGATGAGGTTAAGAGAGCGGTAGAGGAAAAGAGGAAGAAGTGGCTCAAGTGGTTACAGGACAGGGGTTCAGTTAAACTAAGAACTGAATATATTGAGAGCAAGAATCACATAAAGAGACTAGTGAAGAGGAAAATGAAGGAGGTGAACGATGATCTAGGAAGAAAAATGAATGTAAACTACTCTGAAAATAGGAAGTTATTCTGGAAAGAGGTGCAGAAATGTATAAGTGAAAGCGGAAAGAAATGTGATGGTGTGAAGGATGCAGGTGGTAGATTATTAACCCAATGGGATGAAGTAAGGACCAGATGGAAAGAATATTTTGAAAGCCTGATGAATGGGAACAGAGAAAGCAAAGCACCTGTAAACATGATTGGTTTTGGGGGTGTGCAGAGAAGGAATGCAGTGCCAGGAGACATGACACTTGCACAAGTGAAGTGCTGTGAAGTGGCTGAAAAATGGTAAAGCAGCTGGGGCTGATGAGGTGTAGATGATTATGTGTAGTGAAGAGAGTGGAATGAAGTGCTTGTTGGAGATATGTAAGGAGGCATGGATGAGTGAAACTGTGCCAGCAGAGCAGAAAAAGGCTGTGATCGTACCCCTGTACAAAAATAAAGGTGAGCAAATTGAGTGAAAGAATTATCGTGGCTTAAGTTTATTGAGTGTGGTAGGGAAGGTATATGGAAGAATTATTACACAGAAAGTAAAAAAGATAGAAGTCCTAGTGAGTGATCAACAGGGTGGCTCTACGAGTGGCACAGGATGTGTGGATCAAATATTTGCATTGAGACAGATAGCAGAGAAGGCTTGTGAGAAGGACTATAAGGTGTTTATGGCAATTCATGGATCTGGAAAAAGCATATGACAAAGTAGACAAAGAAGGATTGTGGAAAGTTTTGCACATGTACGGTGTAGATGGTAAGCTGCTAGGTGCCGTCAAGAGTTTTTATGATGGTAGTGAAGCATGTGTAAGGGTTAATGGGCATCTAAGTGAATGGTTCATGATCAGTGTGGGCGTGCGGCAAGGTTGTGTGATGTCCCCATGGTCGTTCAATATATATATGGATGGGGTGATGAGAGAGGTAAAAACACGAGTAATGGAGAGAGGGATGGCGATGGTAATGAATGGTGATAGATGGAATACTCGTATCTCAAATTTGTTGTATGCTGAATATGCAGTACTGCTTGCAAATACCGGACAAGAACTTGGTAGACTAGTGCAGTTTTGCTGATGTCTGTGAGCATCGTGTCCTTAGATTAAATGTAGAAAAGAGTAAAGTGATGGTCACTGAGAGAGAAGGTGACTCCCAGTGTGATGTCACAGTGAATGGAGAGAAACTGGAATTGGTGAGAGAGTTCAAATACCTGGGTACAGTGATAGAAAAAAGAGGAAAATGTGCAAAAGAAGTTGAAAGTCGAGTGACACAAGGAAGAAAAGTAGCTGGTGCAATGAAGGCCTTGATAAGAAACAGAGGCTTGAGTGTTGCAGCTCCACGAGGCTTACATGAAGGAGTGTTAGTGCCAATTTTAACATATGGATGTGAGACTATGGTGTGGCATGAAAATGAAAAGTCAGGAGTAAGAGCAGTGGAGATGGGAATGCAGAGAAATGTATGTGGAGTACAGAGGGTGGATAGGATACGAAATAATGTGACTTGTAAAAGATGTGGAGTGAGGAAGTCGGTAGACACTAGAATCTAAGAGAGTATACTGCGATGGTATGGTCATGTGGAGAGAATGCATAACAACAGAGTGGTGAAAAAGGTATATCTGAGCAAATCTGAAGGAGGGAGGAGGTGAGGTAGGCCAAGGAGAAGGTGGAGAGATTTGGTGGATGAGTGTGTGAGGAAGAGAGGTTTGGAAGTCGGTGAGGCTAGGGAACTGACAAGAGATCAAGCTGGCTGGACGAATGTTGTGGGAAGAAGTGCATGATCAGGGATTTTGGTACCCCTTTTAATGTGGCAGCATCTGGATTGACTCTATTGGATTTGTTTATGTGAAGCTACAAAACATGGTGAATGTTTTTGGCATATCCAATAGAGCCAGGGTTCTGGGAGCTTGTTTATGTGAAGCTACAAAACATGATGAATGTTTTTGGCATATCCAATAGGGCCAGGATTCTTGGGGCTTGAATGATGAGTGCATGGAAGTGTGGCCCACTGGACTGGGAAAATTTGGGCTGTCTGGACGTTGCTACTCCTCACCCTGCCCTAGGGTGGGAAAGGAGGTCCGGATGATGATGATGATGATGATGAACATTTTCTCCCCACCTTATTTCACTATTACAGTATAACATAGTGTCAGTATTGCTTAATGTGCTAACACTTATTTTCTGTAAATCTTCTTCTCCTATTTCTTACTCTATGTAAATAACATGCACAGGCACTTATTTTCTATCCATGCTCACTACTGAAGAAATCACTTATCCACTTAATTGTATGGCTTATTTTTTTATAAATAAATTTTTACATATACTAAATACACAAGTCTATCTATCTATTTCCAGACACCATAATCCCGTAAGGGGTGGCCATTTGACTTTGAGTTATTTATTTTACAGGGAGGGGCACTAACCCTCCACCGACCCACTTGTTGACACGTAGGGAGCACGTATGGTTTGGTTATATGGTTACCACCCAGCGTTGTAAATGGTTTCTTGGCTTACAGGAAACCATTTGGCTTGTCACTCACTTTCATAAAATATATATCAGAACTGTATATTTTTTCACCTTGTTTCACTATTATAACTTAGTGGAGTTTTTGCTTACTGTGCTGATACAGTACCTATAATTTTATAAATTCTTTATTCTTATTTCTTCCCCAATGAAATCATTAACCATTTATATGTAAGCCTCATTTTTCTAGAAATAACTTTATACACATACTATATACTGTATACGTATCACTGCTGTAAAATATACCATACCATATACAGCACTCATCACTGCCGTAAAATACTAGTATATACAAGTCAGACATAAAATACGTATTTCTCACCTTATTTCACCATTATAACTTCATGCGCTTATCGGTTACTGTGCTAAATACCATATTTTCAGCAAATAAGATGAATTTTTTTCCCTAAATAATACACTGAAAAGTTCCCATGTGTCTTCAAAGACAAATGTCATGAGTTTAGACTGGAGACACTCTGGCTCTATACAAAACAGTCACATATACAGGTAGTTATCCTATAAAATGCTTATCACTGGTAAAATATACCATCCATCCATCCATCAGCCAATTCTACATTGCCCCATGAGCAGCCAATATAAAAATTAAACTAACACTGTTGATATATTTTGTGAAGAACAAGATGCACTTGAATGTTTACTCAGAAGACTTAGGAAAAACTTCAAGACAGCCACAATTTTGTTTGCATACTAACAGTGCTGCCACCTGGTGTCTACTGGTGAATATAGCTGAAAGTCCACAATGCAAGCATGGATTTTTAGGATGAACAGGAGTTTCAGGTAATTCTGAGGCGAGTAACACAGTGTGGCAGTTCTAGAAGAATTATAATATCAAGCACATCTCTGACATCAGGGTGGTGTGGAGGGAAGTGCACTCAAACACAGTGAATGCTATCAGAATGTGTGCACTCCTTCACAGGGTTCCTGGTGATGCAGCATATCCAGTGTGAAATTCTTGACCTTCCACACGAGACTCTGCCCCCCCCCCCCAAAGGCCAACAAAGAATAGGTCCAAGGGGTCCTGAACAGTCAAACTGAACAACTCTCTACAGAAGAGCTCACTGGGATAAGGGAATGGGTGGTGGAGGCATAGGAAGATATTGAGGACAAGCCCATTCAAGTTCTCACCATCAAGACCTTCAGGGAGTTCCCTGCAATGATGGACCTGGCAATTACATATATCCAGGAAAAGGACCCATACACGGTGAGTGGTACACAGCGACACACGGCACCAGGAAAACATTTAAGGCTGTACAGGAAGCTCCTGACATTTACGAAAAAGGCAGCATTATAGACCACCATCACCTCCTTCTCCCTTGTCTCCAGCACCGTGGAAGAGCCAAGGCCACCAATGAATGGTGTTCTGCCCCGCTCCCCCACCACCATGCTCTTCCTCACCCACACTGCGATGCTCTCCATCGCCCTCATTGCATTGCTCTCCCTTGGCCTCACCACTATGCTCTCCCCATCTCTCCTCACCTCCTCCTGAGGACCTGGAATGATGGTCTAAATCCTCCAGCTGTCCCCCAGTCTCAAGGAAGACCCTTGGTGATGACTTGGACCACCCTAGGGCATATTTTTGGGGGAAGGAGGGGGGGGTCACATGACATAACACCATTGCATAATGAGGCAGGACTGTACTGTACTGTATACTGTACATTTGTCACTGTCATAAATACACATCACTGCTACACACATTAATTTATCACATCACTTTTGTGAATTACACGTCATTGCTGCTCACTTTCTTCACACGTCACCAGTTAGGGGGAGGCAGTGGCTCGGTCGGTAAAGAGGTGGCCTGCAGTCCTAACGGACCCAGGTTCAAATCCCGGCTGGGGCAGGGAACAGTTTAAGGATACGAATTTCATTAAATCAAGCTTTACTGATCTACCAGAAGACCCGCCGACATGTCGTAAAAATACCCCCGCTAATACCAATACACCAGTCCTGTATGAGACAGCCCTAGCATGTATTCAATATGGACGGTGGGTGTTAGTGCCGAAGAGGTGACATGTAGAAGTGTATGGTTTGTAGGAGGACTGCTGGGCCTTAATAGCAGGCTATGAAGCCTATGCCCAGAGTCAGATACATAAAAAAAAAAACTACACAATATTTCCTAATATCACTGTTGTACTGTAAACTACTTACAAACATCACTGTCACACACTGTTTACACCATGGGAGTGAAAACCAAGAATTACAAATAAACACATCACTTTCACCCAGGAAAAGCATCATACAACAGGAGGGTGGGGATGGGAGCCAGGGTGGTGCTGTGTTCTCCATGTGGCACATCTCATCTGTCGAAGATGACTCATGACTCGACAGAAGAGAGAGTAGTATATCGAATTAATACCCCATGGCACTATCACTGTGCTCCTTTCTTGGACATGTCGGTAGTGGTGGTGGAGGTGGTGGGAAGGAGAGGGGGGAGGGGGGTGTTGGCTTGTTGGAGGTGGAGGTGGTGCGTCACGGGCTGGCGGGCAAGGATTCGAGCAATGCCACTTTATAAATTTCTTGCTACAGGCAAGCGTGTGACTGAAACTGCCTGATATGAACTCAGCTAACTGTAATGAGATGCCAGTGGCCAGAGGACACCATATTTATGGGCATGCTCTTCAACTATGGCACAGCAGTGATTGTGAGATGCCACATGACCCAGAAGGACTAGAACTCCTCAGTCATCACATGATATCTTGTGAACCAAAGGGACTTGAACCCCTCAGTCATCATATGATACCTCATTACCTGAAGGTACTAGTACCTCTCAGTCATCACATGACACCTTGTGACCTGAAGGGACTTGAACCCCTCAACCATCATGTGATACCTCGTTACCCGAAGGGACTAAAACTCCTGTCATCATGTCATGCCTCATGACCCGAAGGGACTAGAACCCAAGTCATCATGTGATACCTTGTGACCTGATGGGAACAGAACCCCTCAGTCATTACATGATACCTCATAACACAAAGGACTAGAACCTCTCCGTCATCACATGATACCTCGTGACACAAAGGGACTAGAACCCTTCAGTCATCACATGATACCTCGTGACACGAAGGGACTAGAACTCCACAGTCATCATGTGATACCTCATGACTGAAGGGACTAGAATTCCCCAGTCATCATGAGATTTCTCGTGACCCGAGGATGAGGGTTATGGGGTGACTGTAAGAACGGTGTTGACCCTTTGTAGTTTTCCTCATAACTTTTTTACCTCCCATAATAGAGATTTCAAAAATATTGTTCCCACTGTTGACCAATTAGCTGCTTGATAAGTGAGTCTACTGTATTTTGCTAAAACTCTTATATTCATTTATCACACCTAATACACAAAAGTCTTCTTACTTATGATGATGTTTTCAGATGTAATATAACAAACATCACACAATGTTAAAGCAGCCACTACATTCAGAAACCATTCTTAACCCTTAACTGCTGGCTGACGTGTATAGACGTCACAATTTTGGGCACAGAGCAACGCTGGTTGACGTGCATAGCAGCAAACGTCTTCCCACCACCCTTTGAATTTTAACTTAGCCTTACTCATCGACAGGACCACCTGGAGACGTGCGGATACTTTTGTTTGAAAGAGGAAGAGTTGTTGGGTCTTAAGTATCTTTAATTTTTTCTCTAGCTTTAATAGTTTGGCAGATATTAGGGTTTGAAGTAAGGGTATTTTTTTCCTTCATGGATATCCCCCGTAGGAAGGAGCGTGCAACATCGGAAAACCTCAGGCGTGTAGGGGTTAAGAGAGACAAGAGCAACCCACAGGATGTGGTTTGGTACACCACAAGTCTGATGCTCCCACTCATAGGCACTGCCAATCACAAGCATCCAAATGTTGCCAGACAGTTATGATTTATTCTGGATACAACTATTTTTTTTTTTAAGCCAATCACAAGCATCCAAATGCTGCCAGACCGTTATGATTTATTGTTTTTTTTTTTTTTTAAGCTAATCTCAAGCATCCAAATGTTGCCAGACTGTTATGATTTACTCTGGATACAACTTTTTTTTATTTTTTAATTTAGTTTGTATGTCTTTCATAACAATTTTCAATTTAACAGCCTCTCAGAATTGAGAGCCTATGAAATTATACAACCGTACTGTGCATAGTGTAGGTTTTCTGGTCTCGTAACTGCTCTGGATGAGGAGAAAATCACTTGTAGCCAAGCACTTAATAAACCCTTGCAGTAAACATCACGATTTAACCTAGTATCCTTGTAAGTAACACACTCCATATGCGATCAACACATTATTTGTCTCGACATCATTCTTTTCTGAGTGACATACCTTCCTGGTTAACCTCAGTCTGCTTTGCTTTGTTTTGGCATTTTCATGTTAACATGTTGCTCTATCACCCTCCTGGCTGATCAGTTTTACTCACTGGTCTGCTTGGATGTCCTCTGGACTCTATAGAATAAGATTTTAAGGGATTTTGAGCTTGTGGTGGGGTATAAACTCCATTCTTCCTTCTCTTTTCTTTGTAGTTTCTTCTCTTCTTCCCCTTGTTTCTTCTCCTTCTTCCTTAGTTGGAGTGGCTTTGATGTTCCTGTTTTGGCCTCCTCCTTCTTCTTCTTCTTTTTTTTTTATAAGCTAGCTTTCTTCAACGCAGTGCTACCTCCAGGTCTATAATGGGTGACATGTCAAATATTTTTCTGTCATTCAGGAAACCACTCATTACAATGGGTGGTAACCATATAATCAAACAGATTCCTGATGGTCATTAGGGTTAAGGCACTCTGTTATTTCTTTATCTTTTCATGGAGGGAACACACTCACAGGCTTCTAGCTGTTGGATCCTCCTTCCACGAAAAAAAAAAAAAAATGAGGGTTGGTTGAAGTTTATTCATCACACAATGCCATTTAGTGGTGAGCCACTGGTCATTCTCACCTTAAATTTGGGGATCAAGTACTGTACCCCAGCCCTGGATCACTATGCTCCTGATGAGGCAATATGGAACTGGAAGATATACTGACAGAGGAGATTCCTTCAATGGAACCACCTGGTGTTTCCCACTCTTCCTGAGCACTACTTAACTTTCTTTGCTATTCTATCATTTCTGTAAGTTTCTCTTGGAGGGGTATGTTTTACTTTGTTATTTTTGGCTATACTTACACAGTACATACATAATTAGAGTGAAGCTCCTCTGTCTCAGAAGGACTGGAAGTGAGAGAGGAGAATCCTAATGCAAAAATACACAGGATGACCACCTCATCCATAAAAAATATTACTGTAATTAGTTCGAGCCAGATGAAAGTCATCCCTTCAAGAGCAAATGCTGGCAGAAACCTGTCATGAATGAGTACAGCATTTCCCACAAAGGAGAGAAGCAAACCAATGCAACGAAAGTGGTGTGAGTGTGTAAAGTAAGATTCAAACCACAGAAGAATGATGTTATCTTTCAAATACAGTACTGCCAAGGAATGCAAAGGCTCCAAGGAGTTGTAGGGCTTCCTGGATTAGCAGAAGCCAAGAAAAATCCTAGTTTAAATGAAACCAAAGTAGTTGTTTTGTCTTCTTGGCTGCATGGTGAAGTACCCAGACACTATACCAATGGCTGACTGAGATGCTCCCTCCTATCCCATAGGGTTTGGTGGTGGTTGCATGGGGAACTACGTTACTTCCTCAACTCATTCAGTTTGGTGTTGTTTTACTGATTTACTCTTGCTACTTCAAGATTATTTTATTCAGTTTTTGGGAAACATCCTGCAATAATAAGGAAAATGAAAGCTAGAATATCAAAAGTTTGAAAAGTTTCTGCAATGCTGAATAACAAAGTCTGGAGATAGTAGGAATAAAAAGAAAACTGTCACTGGACTGAGAGCATAGTGTCGACCTTTTAGAGTATGCTTAAAATATCATAAATGTAGATGAAAACTTTAAACCATACCATATATGAGGATATCATTCAGTCTCTAACAAATTTTTGAAATTTACCAACTCTGTACCACATAATGGGACTAATATATGTGACTTCTTGTAATGATAATAAAATTTAAAGTACTATTTTTAAACATACACCTAAGTGTCCTCTTCATTTTTACCTCTCATTGCAAGAAATACATACCCTTGTTCTGGGGCGTGATGGATAAGGTTTGGTAGGAGATGACCGTTCAGAAGCAACAGCACGTGCAACTGAATCCATCTGCTGTTCTGCTCGTCGATAAGCATTGTCATAATGCTGCTGCGCACTTCTCATATCACCCTGCAGATCATAAACTTTCAATAAACATAATAATATGAAACTGAATTTTCTAATAAAAACTACTACAATTGCATGTTGTTCCACTAACCCTGCAGCTGCATGCAACATCATATGTTTAATATTGCCTGACAGTGCTCCCCCAGAACTATTTTTTTATGACAAAACATGGTGGCAAGTTATGAGTTTGAAGCTAGGATTAGTAGCAGTAGCTGAGTAACCTTGGTCTGTCTGACCAAGCAGATCCATCAACCACTGGCAAGTAACTGACTCTGAGGGGCTGTCCCATGCAGTGAACAGATGTTTCCTTGTGATGGACAGTGCCTTGTCACAGCAAGGAGTGGGAAAATAGTGAGCAAGATTGGTTACTGGATGGATATCACATTTGCATCTCTTCATCCAGTTAACAGGGGCATCATTGTAGGTTCTACACCACCCTGCTTTCTGGTTATATGGTTACCACCCAGCATTCTAAATGGTTTCCTGTGTCACAAGAAACCATTAAGTTTGATATTCATGAACAGTCACCTGAGAAAGAAGTGGGCAGCATTGGATAAGTGAGTGGATGAATGGCCATCCCCACCTACCACCATAAGTCAGTAGTGATAAATGTAAGAGAAGTAGCAGTAAGAAAACAAAAGTCAGCACCAATCATCTTGGAGAAGAGGGACCATGTTAAGATCAATTAAACTTCACTGTGACTGAGAAATACGCAATAAATTCCACAGCAGTTTGGGAGAAACTAAATTAAGAGTCATTCATATGTGTATAGGTGTTGTTGCTGCCCAAGGCTCAACTGGATGTAAACCTGATGGACCACAAGAGACTGGCCACTGCTGCTTGCTGCTCCCAGAGATCTATTGTTTAGGCTATGCAGAATATATTTCTGTGTTGTGTGAGCAAGGTGCATGAAGTGACTATGTGTGCTTGTTGGTACTGTAATGGAATGCCTTCATGTAGTGACATCAATACAAAAAAAAACTGGGTCCACTACTTTCATACAAACATCTGCCAACGTCTCCCTTATACCCTGACCAATATATGTGTTGGTGGTGGAAAGGATTGTATGCCTGTAAGGGCTAATGGATTGTTTTGAGTTGATAATGAAGTGAAAAAAGGTGACAGCCATATCACTGTCTGGAATTTCTTGGAGGAACAATGGGATGCATATCTGGTGGGTTTCATGAAATATACTGTTTGGCTAATGGAACAGATGGCTGAGGTGGCTATGTGGTCGTGGGTGGAGAGGACAAGATGTTTTAGAGGCCTTGTGTGTGTTGTGCAGAGAACTTCTTTATTTCCTCCAAGGCGTGAGTGAGGAGTGAGACAAATTTTTTGTTTTTGAAGGCTCCAACATGCTTGCATGCATTGGCCTTGGTCACCTAATGGCAGCTCTCCATGCTGCTCAATCTCTGGCAGCCTCCCTGTTCAGTACCTTAACCCTGAATCACACTTAACGACCACATCCCAGGAATTTTTGGGTCGACCCCTCACAACCCCACCCCTGATATTAATGCTTCTCACTTTCTGCACCCAATTATCATTCCCAATCCTCTCCACATACCCAAACCACCTCAATCTACTTCCCCTCATCACAACACCAACACACTCCAGTCCCATCCTATCTCTCCACTCTTCCATCGTAAACCTAGCCCCCCCAGGCCTTGCACTCAGGGACGCACTGCACATCCACCTAATCACTGTCAATTCTGTACACTCGAGCCTGCGAATATCCTCTTTCTTTACTACCCAGATCTCACTACCATACAGCATTACACTCCACAGAAAGTAGACCAGAATGCTCTCCAATACAAGTTTCTCCAACTGTCAACACCAAACTACATACACGCTACACACTACACTTCCTTTTCAAAAAATTCTAAAAAATGGCTAATGATAATTGTGCCTCGGAGTCCCCAGGGGGGGGGACCATAAATGCCCCCACCACCCGCCCCTCTCCCGGTGACGACTCTCGGAGCTGCCTGGAACCACTGTCTGACTCACTCCTTCTTCATTTCTGTAACATTCGCGGCCTTTCCTCTAACTTTCGCTCTGTTGAGCACCACCTCTTCTCCTCTAAACCTCACCTTCTCTTTCTTACTGAGACTCAGCTGTCTGAGACAACTGATAGCAAACCCTTTTCTGTATCCTCCTACTTTCTCTATTCTCATTTCAAAGCCAAAGGTGGCTGTTGTGTATAAGTACACAATGATCTATCGTGCTCTCGTGTTCCTGAACTTGATTCTTCTGAATTCTCTACTCTCTGGATTCGGCTCTCCTGTCATTCTCTGACTAAATATATCTGTGCTGTTTACTTATCTCCTAATGCTACTGACTATCAAAAAATCTTTGACTATCTTACTTCTACGATGAAACACATTCTATCCAATTCTCCTTTCTCTGAAATCTCCATTTTAGGAGATTTCAATGTTCACCACCACCTTTGGCTCTCCTCTCCTTTCACTGATCCACCTGGTAAACAAGCCTACATCTTTTCTATCCTTAATGACCTAGAGCAGCTTGTACAGCACCCTACCTGTATCCCTGACTGCCTTGGAGAGAGTTCCAACATACTTGACCTTTTCCTAACAACTAATCCTTCTGCTTATACTGTTAATCTTTTCTCTCCGTTGGGCTCCTCCGATCACAACCTTATTACCTTAACCTGTCCTATCGCTCCTTCTGGCACCTTGCCAAAAACCTTTCTAACAACTTTACCTCATCATCCTTCCCTCCTCTTTTCTACTCTGATGGCTCTGTAGCTATTTCTTCTACTGATAAAGCAGATCTCTTTGCTCAGACTTTCTCCTCCAATTCCACCTTAGACGATTCCGGTGCTATTCCTCCATCACTTCCCCCCTCTGACTTCCTATTGTCTGACATTAAAATTTCTTCAGCTGATGTGTTCTCTGCCATTACTGGCCTCAATACTAAAAAGGCATACGGTCCTGATGGAGTCCCTCCTGTTGTCCTCAAAAACTGTGCTTCTGTGCTTACACCCTGCCTAGGTAAACTCTTTCGCCTTTGTCTCTCAACTTGTACCTTTCCTTCTTGCTGGAAGTTTGCTCTCATTCAGCCAGTCCCAAAGAAGGGTGACCATTCCCAACCCTGTAACTATCGTCCAATTGCTTTAACATCCTGTGTCTCAAAAGTTTTCGAGTCAATTCTTAACAGAAAAATTTTAAAGCACCTTTCCTGTCACA
>JAGKTI010003924.1:41639-53712 GCA_018397915.1 Birgus latro | reverse complement strand
TTAGGTTAGGGTCATGAATGACCAGTGCTGGAGCTTCAGGGCCAATACCCGGACAAGACCAACATCCGGACGTGCCTTTGGCTCTATTATGTCGGATAGTGGAGGGATTACTACAGTATAGTATATGTGATGGACAAGGGGCCCCCGAGACATAAAGTAAATGATAGTGGGATGAGGGTGTAGAAGTTGCAGTTAAGGAGAAAAGAAGGCTTTTCCGGGAATGGAAAAGGGATTGTAACAAAGATGAATACAGTACACCCCCATAGTACGTACCTATATGGGCGGCAGAGGTGCTCACTTACTGGGAATTCGCGTACTAGGAATACATAAACTAATGGGAAAATTAACATACGGGTGGCACCCCCCTTCATCAGTGACCTTTTTGACCTGTTTGAGGGAAAGTATCGAAGACATATAGAGTACAGTACAGTAGGATCTCGCCAATAATGTCTAATTGGTGCCAGAAAATAATGAGATTAGTTGCTAAATTGTCATGAGTAATATGAAACTCACCTTAAACAAGTTAATAAGGTGTTTGTTGTGACAATTTGGCAATTTCCTTCACCTCTTCTTGTTTGTCTGTTTCATTCCTCATCTTATTATGGACATATTTGTAGTATAACAACTTGGCCTTTGTGAAGTAACCGTTATTCATGTGAATCCAAACGTTATTATAGAAATGGGTGATGAGGGTGGCGCGTAGTGAAGAGGCAGGTGTCGCACATGGGGTCCATGCTGGAAAACACCAGTTTGGGGCAGTTTTTTCCTGCCGTCTCGCGTCGTGTGGGTGTGACTCACATACTCTGGTTAGGAAAATATAAAAAATTATTAAAAATATTAAAACAGGTCCTCGCGCACAAGGGGATTCACGTACTCGGATCTCGCATACTAGGGGGATGTGCTGTACTTGGCTGTCAAGTGTAGGTCTAGAAAAGATGTACAGTACTTTATACAGGGCAAAATATCAGTCACAAAGACTTTTACTGGGTAACCTAAATAATGTTGAAAGGAAGGATATGATTTTTAAGGTGGCAAATCAAGTGAAGAGGAAAAACAGGGATAGCACAGGTGAGCAGTGTGTGAATAATGATCAAGGAAAGGTAGTGGTGAACAGTGGGGATATTAAAGATGCCTGGAGAGAGCATTATACCCAGTTGCTGAATGAGGAGTTTGACTGGAACAGGGAAGATTCGGAATCTGCAGATCCAGTGCTTGGTCCTTGGCCTTTGATTGATGCTGCTATTGTGAGCAGGACAATAGGCAGGATGCAGGTGGGGAAGGTAGTAGGTGTGTCTGGGTTGACTGCTGAAATGCTGAAGGCCTCAGGAGAAATAGGAGTGGGGTTATTTACTGACTGGATGAATACCATTATATATGAGTGTGTTGTCCCGGATGGTTGGCTGAAGAGTGTGATTGTAAATGTGTAATAGGGGAAGGGTGATGCCCTGGAAAGACGAAATTATAGAGGGATAAAACTTTTGGACCACATAATGAAGGTAATGGAGAGAGTTCAAGAAGGTATGATATGAAAAAGGGTGAATATTAATGAGATGCAGTTTGGGTTTATGCTAGGCAAAGGGACCACTGATGCCATATTCATTATTCGACAGCTTCAGGAGAAATATATAGGAAAGAAAAAGGATGTGTACTTTGTTTTTGTTCATTTAGAGAAGGCCTTTGACAGAGTCCCCAGAGAGGTGGTGAAATGGGCAATGAGAAAACTTGGGGTCGATGAGTGGGTGGTTATAGTGGTTGTGGCTATGTATGTGGGTGCTCACACCCAGGTAAGAGTGAATGGTAATTTGCGTGATGAGTTTTCCATGATTGCTGGTGTGCATCAGGAGTCAGTCTTGACTTGAGCCCCTTGTTGACCATGGTGCTTTATGCCCTCTCACCTGGCTGATGATGTATGTCGATGATTTGGTGCTGACTGCAGAGAATGAAAGGGAGGCAAAGAAAGATATAGGAAGTGGAGAGATGGTGTGGGGCCCACGAGCTTGAGAGTAAATGAAGGTAAAACAGAGGTGATAGTTTCTAGGGTTGGTGGCAGTACTGTCAAAGAAGAGGGAGAGTGGTTTGCCACAAGGGCGTGAGAAGCAGTTCCATCTTGCTCAGTGGATGCGATAAGTGGTAGCATAAGAGATGTATTGGTATTAGAGGTAGACCGTGAGATAATGCTGATTTCATGTGTGTGGTGTGTCAGGGAGAGCATGTGGAGATTGTCAGGTGTGAAAGAATTGATCTTGCTGGTGAGTCTCTCGAGTATGTGGAAGAGTTTTGTTATTTGGGGGACCTGTTATGTGCTGGAGATGGGGTTAGAGTTAGGAGTGGTTGGAAGAAGTTCAGGGAGGCTTTGCCTCTTCTGACATTGAGAGGGCTCTTCCTCTGTGCTAAGGGATGTTTGTATGCGGTATGTGTTAGGAGTGTAATGTTGTATGGTAGTGAGACCTGAGCAGTAGAGGAGGACATTCACAGGCTCAAACATACAGATTTGTAGAAATGTGGATGTGCAGTGTGTCGAATACGGGGCCTAGAGGGGGATAGGTTTATGATGGAAGAGTTAAGAGGTAGGATGAGACTGGAGTGTATTGGAGCTGTGTTGAGGAAAAAGGTAGAATGAGGTGGTTTGGGCATGTGGAGAGGATGGGGATGACAGTTGGGTGCAGAAAAGAGGTGTTAATGTTAGGATAGGGTTGTGAGAGGTAGACCAAAAAAGACGGGATGAGGTCATTGAGTGTGACCTCAGGGATAAAAGACTGAATAGGGAGGCTGCCAGAGACTGAGCTGCATGGAGAGCTGCCATTAGATGACCAAGGCTGACACATGCAAGCATGTTGGAGCCTTTATTAACAAAATGAAATGAAACAAACATCTTCAGAGATCTTAAGGGATTTAACATGGGCATCTTCTTGTGAAGAAGGTAATTTTTTTATTCAGAGTTGCAAAAGTGGTGCCACTGGTGGCCAAAAGTAGAACTAATCAGGCAAACATGATGGAGCTTGGTGGCAAATTATATTTTAACTTCCTTCTACAACCACATAAATATTACAGTTGTATGTCAAGTCAGCATGGCAGAACTTGGTGACCAAGTGGGTAGGTTGGTGGTTGGATGGATGGGTGGGTGTGGTGGGGCAGGGCAACTGTGATATATTGCTTGAGTGTTATGTTACAGGAATGAGTGTTGAAAAGGCATATGTTTCTTACCTGATCTGGTATTGATAGTGCTGAGTATGTGTTGACAGGGTATTTTGAATGATGCACAATAATATTGTAACTGTTAGTAACAATGTGTAGATGTGTTGGTTCCAGTGGTGCAGAGCTGACAAGACATGTTTTACCTTTCAGGGGAGTGAGATAGGATCAGGAGTGGAGAAACGCGATCAGTCCACCAGCACCGAGACTGAAGAAGCTCCTAGTGAAGACCTTTCTCTACCACTGTCCATAGACTCAGGGCTTGATCTCTCTAGTGACTATAAGGTATGTATTGATGCTGTGCTTCTTTTCTAATTGTGATAATATCCATAAAACCTGTACTGTAAGGAACAGTGTTCATGCCTTGTGCTTTAGTTTTGGTGCAGTATACTGTTTTAATTCAGCACATGCTTCCTTCCTGATGTAATGCAGAAGGCACGTGTGTCTGAGGGACGGGTGTGGCTGGCACAACTTTCATGTGCTGCTGGGGACCCTGACTGTCCTCCTGCCCTCCACCTGGCTGCCCTGCTGGACTGGGTGGCTGCCTTGCCCGCCCCATCCCACCATGCCCCCTCCGCACCTGTGAGTCCCACCATTGCCACGCCCCCAAAAGCTGGGATGGGCGTGGAGGAGATAGGTAGCAGCATGGGGCGGGACCTGATGGTCCTGGCCACCCGTCTCCAAGAATCCCTAGCAGACCCTCCATCTCAGGAGGCTGTCTTGCTGGACACAATAACAGTAAGATTCATTTTCATGTGCAGTACATTAGTGTTAGCCACAGCTGTCACATCATATGATTTTTGTACCATTCATTGTCACCTTTTATCTCCTTTGTCAGTTCAGTGTTCAATTTAAAGATTCATTTTCATGTACAGTGAGACTGGATGGGAAGGATATGGAGAAGGTGAGTGCATTTAAGTACTTGGGTAGTGTGATGAGTAAGGATGGAAGTCTGGAGGGTGAAGTGCTTGAAAGGGTGCAGCAGAGAAGGAAGGTTGCTGGTTTGTTGAAAGCAGTGATAAGAAACAGGGAGGTGAGCATGGAAGTGAAAAAGTTTATTACATGACAGTATTGGAAGTGAAGCTTGGACCCTGTTGGAAGGACAGAAGTCAAGAGCGAGAGCAGTGGAAATGAGTTATTTGAGAGGAGCATGTGGAGTCACATGGAGAGACAGACTAACAAATGAGGAAGTGAAGGAGTGTTGCATTGTGGTTGTGGACGTGATAGGAAGCGTTAGGAGAAACACGTTAAGGTGGTTTGGGCACGTGGAGAGGATGGAGAGTGAAAGACTGATGAGGAGAGTGTATGTGAGTGAGGTGGAGAGGGCGAGAGGGAGGGGGTGGCCGAGGATGAGATGGAGGGATCGAGTGGAGAGGTACATGAGAGAGAGGGGTGTGAGTTGGGAGCGGGGTAGTGAAATGGTGGGGGACAAAGTGACATGGAGGCGATTTGTATGTGGCCACCCCGTGCAGGGATTGAGGCGTCTGGCAATAGATAGATAGATAGATTTTCATGTACAGCACTGTATATTAGTGTCAGCCACAGCTGTCATATCATGTCACTTTTCTTACCACTCATTGTCACATTTGTCTCCATTGTCACCTTTGTTCATTTTAACCTTTAATGCCAGAGCTGAGGTGAGTATCATATACCAGAGGAAATTTTGTGATATGCAGAAACTGCGTGTGTTGGAGAGGTCACTGTGTGGGCTACAGGAGCGTGTGGTGAGCCTCACCGAGGAGAATCGAGAACTGCATGAGGCAGTGGCTAACTTAAGCGAAGCTCAGGAGACTCGCACAGAAGCGTCGGGTACAGAGAGTGAGCTGGTGCACCGCAAGACGCCATCCATCCACTCTGACCTGAGTGATGCTGAGCTCAGTGATTCACCAGAGCATCTTCAGGTAACATGCCCTACTAGAACCTATAGTTGATATAACCGGTAGGAAATTCAGCTGTTGATCACTAATGTCCTGTATAGGTTATAGGTTTCAGTTATTACTTTGCTGTATCTCTGACACACTCCTTAGCTTTAGAGTAAATTTCATACAATAGTAGTCATTCTAGTATCATACAATGGAAATGAAATCAGATTACTGAAGGTACACCATCTTTCTTGGTCTGTTAAAGATCAGAAAAATGGTGTGATGTAACTAAAGTGCTGTATGATTTTTGTAGTAATGAACTTGTTTGATAATACAGTAGTATATATTGCATATTATTAGCTCCAGATATGTAATGTTACTGTATTTTATTTCAAGGTTACTTCAGGTATTTTAATGGCACATCAATGATTCTCTTAGCAGGGCCGGGGAGGCAAATTGGGTACACCCCTGGATGCCACCACTAGCTTCCAGGAGTCTGGCATCTTTGACACCTCCTGTGATCTGGTCCATGCCACCACACAGACAGATCTGTGTGACCTAGAACTGCACAAGTCTGAGTATGACCTGCACAATTCAAGCTGTGATCTGCAGCAAGCCGAGGGTGACCTTCAGAGCGCTGTGGCCCGCCTGGCAGCCATCAGGTCAGCGGTGCAGGGCCGGGACCTGAGGCACCTTCGGGTGCAAGACCTCCAGGTTGGTCATCTCTCATTCATCTGCAGTACTTTTTTGTTTATCTTTATTATGAGATATGCATCACAGATGCTTATAGTATAATATAAAAATACTGAACAAACAGTCAACGCTACTTATTATCCAAACAATTTTTTCCCTGAATAGTATACTGTATGGTAGTTGTCTTTTGTAAGTGCCAGCAGAATTTCTGTGTGGTATATCTACTTTCTGTTGTGGTCACATCTTTTTTGTGAAAAGCTCTTGGATGAGAAAGAGAAAGGGACTGTGAACATTTTTTAACCTAACTGTAAATTCTTATTTGTCAGGTGTTTTGGTATGAGTTTTTTACCCACATGAGTTTTTCTTCCCGTTAACTGTTTACAGGAAAGTGAGGAGTACCTGAGAACAGCGCTAGATGGGCCAAAGATCAGCATGACGAGGGTAGAATACGAGAGCCTGGTGAACACTGAGCGGGAACTGAGACAGGAACTGGAGACCCTCAAGTGTGAGAAGCAGGAATTGGAGTGTGAGAAGCAAGATCTGGTGGTGCAGTGTGCTTCCCTCCGCCATCATATACCACCACAGCCACCCCAGTCAGTAGTCAAGCTTCATGTCCACATCTGAACATGAAAGAGAATATTCTTTATTACATATTCATGATCAGTCGTTTTTTGCTGTTTCCTCGCTGTTTATAGCTGCTAATTAAGTTTTTCAATATATATATACAGTATATCCACAACTTCTTTGCTTTTCATTTGATGAATGAAGCATTTACTGTCCTGTTAACAGTATATCTCTTGTTTACATTTATATTTGGAGACCATGCCAGCATATGTAGGTCTTTTCACTTGATGGAAGCTCTCCATGCATTGCTGTCTTGAGCCATTTCCCTCCTTAATCTTATCTCCTGAAGGTCTTCATGCAAGACCTTATTCCATGTCTATCTTGGTTTGCCTTTGGACATTCTTTCTTCCTTATTACCTGAGAATGTCCTTAGTCACTTCCCCTAGGTAATCCTCCAAACATATCCAGACCATCTCAGTGTACCTGAGCATTACATCTCTAACATTTCTATACCAAATCCATCTTACAGCACACTGTTCTTAGTTTTGTCACTATGTGTAACCCTGCTTATCCATCTCAGCAGTCTCATTACTGTGCATTGCATTCTGTATTCTCTTACAGGCTGAGTCTAACTGACACACAGCACAACGCTTCTCACACATGTTTTACAGAGAGCACCAGTAGCACAAATGAAGCACAGATCAGCTGTTTTTTTCTCTTGTACAGTACATGTTATTATCTCTTATTGCTTTCTGTATCACATATGACATAAAGTGATTTAAAGCTATCAAATACTTTAAAAGTTTTCCAGATAACTGCCACTATCTGGTGAAAGAAGACTTTACACATTCATTCATGGCTAGCATCTTCAGAAACATTAAGATTATAGTATATGCATGGAAAAATATGACAGTTATAGGAAGCTGATATAGAAAAACATGAGTTAGAGAGATAATGTTTTTCCTTAATATGTGTTTCCCTATATCACCCTCCTGTAACTCACAATGTCTCAGCAAGTAAGACAGTGATGACACTACTATGCAGGTGTGGTACAGATGCAGAGGAGGCTCTGAAGGGTGAGGTGCGGGTTTTACGGCAGAGACTGGCAATGGCAGAGCGGGCACACCGGGAATTGTTGGAAGAAAAATGTGAACTGGAGGAGGAAGAAAATGACTCACGGCTCATGGTGCAGAGGTGAGGATAAAAACAGAATACTGTATAAGTCTGAAGCTTTGTAAACACTTTCTATTGATTTTTCCACATCTAGGTCTTTAATACCAGTAGGTGCATTTTTTCATTTGCATATTGTAATGGGGTATATAAAAGCCCACGTTGCCCAGATGCAAAGGGGGGATTCTCTCTTTGGCTCAGTGGTAACGTGCGCGCGATTCAAGCGTAAAGGCCTGAGTTCGAATCTCGGCCAGGACAGTGATTAATTTATTCAGTTTCATTTCATTTATTACATTAGTTGGCAGTGGTGTGGGATGTGAGGTAAGGGCCTTGAGGGGTCATATGACTTGTTAACAGCCTGACATCCCGGTGGTGGCCTCCAATGCTACGCTACCATGTGGGAGAGCGGAACTGACCAAATTAATCACTAGGGGGAGAAAAGAGTGATGTAATGGGATATATTAAAGCCCGCGTTGCCCAGAGGCAAAGGGGGGGGATCCTCTCTTTGGCTTAGAGGTAACGTGTGCGCGATTCAAGCGCGAGGGCCTGAGTTCGAATCTCGGCCAGGACAGTGATTAATTTATTCAGTTTCATTTCAGTTATTACAATATATCTCTTTCAGTACCTATCCATGCCTCTTGTCCTATGCTCTTTTTCTCAGTTTTCGTTATTCATACCCCTTATACTGTTTGCTCTTTCTCTTCCTTCCATCTCACTTTCACAGTATCACATGGTGACACCAATATAACCAAGTTGCTCTACTGCCCAATTATATAAATGTCCCTCATTTCCCTCCATATCTCATGAATGGAGGATGGTGGACTATAGGAGAAGGGCAAAGTCAGCCTGCAGTCAGCAGGGTTCATGTCCAGATGAGCCAGGGGCAACCACAGCACCATTGCCATCAATATGTTGTACCTACTTTACATACACTGTTAATGGTAAAACAAATCTTGTTATCCTCTACCACTGCAAGTTTTATTGTTGATCAACTGTTTAATTCAGCTGCAAAGCTTTTAGCAGTTTGGCTAGCAGTGCTGTTACTCAGGTTATTTATAAATGATAGGTTATACTGGTGAAAGTCATTTTAAGCTTTAAGTCTGATGACACTTATTTTACTCTTGCTACCTTTAAATGATTTTTTTCAACTTAGGAAAGTCTCTACATAAGGTGTAGATGAAGGCTCTTTCCAACTTGTCTAGTTCAAAAAGTCTCCCATAAGCTGAATTTTATTACCTGAAGGTAGTAAGAATAAAATGAATGCAATATCCTTTGAATGAATGAGTTAATGATAGCTATAAAACCCAACATGTTGTTACATGAACTGACTCCATTGATGTAGTAGTTATTTTAGTATTGTATGAATTGTTACAGAAGTACGGGATTCTGAATACTGCACTATATTATTAAAAGAATTCACCCATAAAGTTTTTTTTTTTCTATGCATCTGGTATAATGAGGTATTCATTATAGATATCATGATTCCATGAATAAACAATAGAAATTATAAACACACTGAAACTTTGTAATTATGAAACTTTCACATCTTAACATTTGGTGCAATTTCAGTGTGGGCATAAGTTCTACCATAACCTGGTTCATACACATCCTCTCAAGGCATTTATTGGAACTAAGATTAATTTTTGTCCATCAGGCTAGAGTCACAGATGGAGGCAGCACGCGAGATGGAGAATTTGCTGAGTGCCTCGTTGTCTCAGGAACAGGAGATCTCACGTGAACTTCACCGGCGAGTTAGGGACCTCCAGGTTAGTTTTCTAGCCTCAGTCCAATTAGTTTAGTCATGGTATTGGTTGTTGTTGTTCTTGTTCAACTTCAGTCAGTCTGGTCAAGCAGACTTGTGAACCACAGGCAAGTAACTGTCCCTGCAGGGTTATTCCATGCAGTAGACCAATTTTCCCTTGTGATAGACAGTGCCTCACCACACAAAGCACAGGGAAGTGTGGAGGTTTAGTTCCTGGATGGACGCTGCATTTGTGTCTCTCCACCCACTTAACAGGGACACCATAGCAGGCACCACGTCACCCTGTTACTTAGTTATGTGGTTGCCTCTCGGCACTGTAAATGGTTTCCAGGGTAACAGGAAACCATTAGGCTTGTCACTCTGTGCAGAACCACCTGAAGTGGAAAGAAGAGCAATAAAGAGTAACAAGAATGATGGAGGAAATAGGAAAAGGTGAAGGCAGACTTAGAGAATGAATGATAAATGATGAACGAAGAAGTAGGCAGTAATGCATCAGGTGAGTGGATGATGGTCACCACTACCTACCACCTTCATGGTGTGGGTAATAAACTGATATTTTTATTTTTCTGGTTGTATGAAGTTTATGGATGGCTCTCAGCAGTAATTAGATAAACATTACTATACAGTATTTATCAGAAGTTTTATGCTGTATGACAATTGTTTCCAGCATTATCTAAGAATGTGTCCATTTTAACAGATTCTAGAGAAGGAGCATCGGGGACGCCTGGAGAAGCTGAACTCGTTAAAATGCAGAGCTGAAGAAAAGGCTGCTTCCCTCCTGAATATGAAGAATTCACTGATGGAGCAGCTTGTTTTTGCTGCATATGGTTTGCTCGTAGTGGAGCAGTGGAGGCTTACAGTCCCTTACTCAGCCCTTGTTCCATATTGTGGCAAAAAGCTGACAGTTCTTCCTGAAAGTGCTTTATATACTAATGAAAAAGATGCACCAGTTGTAATGGAGTGTAGCCAAATTACCAGTGATAATGGACCTCACAGTATGAGAGAGTGTGATTTGTATAAAGAGAATGAATATGTATGTGTCCGTGGTCTGTGTGATGCTTCTGTACAAACGTACCTCATCAATTCTGCATGTAATCATGGAACTCTGGCAAGTGTTGGCACTGTGAGTAGGTGCGACCAAGCCACTATGACCCTAAAGAATGAGTCTCTCAGTGAGAGGGAACAGTTTTATCTCGAGCAGATTGAAAACCTGCAGAAGGAAAAGATGACCTTACGAAAGGTAAGATTTATCCATATTTATTATAGTATATGTCACCTGATGGCGAAATGTAAGTGCCAGCACGTGTTGTAACACTCACTTTGTTCTAAAGGAGACATCTTATGTGTGTGGTACACTGAGGTTAGACTGAAAAGGAAACTGTATCATCTTCATTCCAGAAATAATTTTATAGTTGTTTATATGCTATATAATGTAGTAAGTAAGAGTTGCATCATTGCAAGCCAGCAACATAACACAGAATTGCAAATTTGTAAATAACATTATACAGGTATTATCTCTACTTTGAAGATCTGTAGGCTTTGAAAACCTTCAGTAGACCCCTACCTGACATAAAAAAGCAAGTGCATCATTTTACCAGGATTGTGACAACAAAAAATTGAAGATACTATTAATTGTGAGGAATAAGAATTTCTGCTATCACTTTCAGTTTTAGAATATAGTAATTTATACATTTTGCTTGAAAAGGAGGTCATCAGTTTGACTTACTTGTTGTGTTTCAGGGCCAGGACAGTGAGCGGCGAGATTCTCTTCAGCACCACAAGGATCTGGAAGAAGAACTTGTTGAAGTGAAGACCCAACTTCAGGAAGCTGAACAGGACAAATGCAGACTTTTGTTCCAATTAGAAGAGATGCAAGATGAAAAGGAAAATATAAAGAAGAATTTACTGCAAAGAATAGAGGAATTGAAAGGGGATATGTCACGTTACAATGAAATCTTTGAGCTGGAAAAGAAGGCTCTTCAACAAGCTCACAATACTCAGCTTGAAGAGTCAGAGAAGGAGCGCTGTCAGCTAGAGGACAAAGTTCAGCAACTAGAACTTCAAATATCAACGTTTAGACAAGAACTGGAGGTTGTTGGAGTTGCTGTAGCCAATGACTTAGTGGAGATGGATGCAGATATGGAGAGCATGTTGTCTCAGAGCAGGAAGCCATCCATGAAACACACTGAAGGTGATGGTGAACTGCTGGAGAAGATTAGAGAGCTAGTGAAATCAGAAACTAGCCTCAGACAACAAATAAGTGATCTTGAGAAGAAGGTAAGCATATAACCCCATTAATTAGGTATAATAGTTTTGTGATTTAGCACGGAAGTTTAGCAGGGAACATGCTTTAAATACAAATATAATAGACTCTCGATTTAACGTTCCTCAGTAGACCAGATATCGAATCTAACATATACAATAAAACCTCGATATAACGGACTTCAGTAGACCGGAATTCGTTTTTATCGGACTCGAGGAGCTACCGGACTAAACTCCTATATATCGGAAAAAGTCCGATATAGCCAGAAAGCAGTCCGGACTGCCTGACAACTTCAGCTATGTTCACCACAATAAGACAAGTAAAAGACATGTTCTTCAGTGCACAGTACAGTATTATTATACCATTTGATTAATGTAGTGAAGGTATAACACAGTACAATACTGCAATGGTGGTGAAAACTACCGATGCAATCCGGACTAATGTCTGATATATCGGAAAAAGTCCGGATTAGCAGGGGTAAGTCCGGATGTCGCTTTTATCGGAAAATCGCATATTTCGGACTGGCCTGAGCCCCAATTAGTCCGTTATAGTGAGGTCTTACTGTAT
>JAGKTI010003924.1:0-32459 GCA_018397915.1 Birgus latro | reverse complement strand
TTTTTTTGCCGACGTCATTCTTTTTCGCGTTAAGTGAAGTAGGGTCAATACTACCCTCCCCTGTGATGCGAAATGAGCTGACGCTTTTTCAACGGGAGCTGGCAACCCTGCTTGATAGGTTTGGCACCACAGGAGCAGGCTCAGTAATGTTTGGGCAGCCACAGGAGGAGGATTGTCTCTGTGTGTGATGCACCACGAGGGCATGTTTTGACTCAAATAACACAGTTATTTGGTTACCTACCACATTCTCATCATGCCTAAAGTAACCACAAGCAAGGACAAACGTGTGGAAGTGATTACTTTATACAAAGCTGGCCACAAACTCCCATTTATTGCAAATCAGATGGTGTTAGACTGAGGACAGTGCAGAGACTGGTGAAGCGGTTCAAGGACAGTGGGGAGGCCATTCCTCCCACTCCACTTCCCAAGCCTGGGAGACCTCGTAAGACAACCTTCAGGACCCGTCAGCTGATCTCAAGGCAAGTTAGCAAGGATCCAAGGCTAACAGCACGGGATTTAAAAGAAAAGAACCCACAGTTGCTGGCAGATGTGTCTGTCAGAAGTGTGCAGCAGCTGTTGCATGACGATCTGGGCTACAGGAGTTTTTGTGCTCGTAAAAAACCACTGCTAACTGCACTTCAGAAGAAAAAGAGAGTAAATTTTTGTAAGAAATATCTTGCCTGGAGTGAGGAGCAATGGAAAACTGTGCTTTGGAGTGATGAGTCAACATTTACTGTCACTGGTACCCCTTCATCACGAGTGTACCGCAAACCAGGCAGTGACCCCCTGGATCCTAAGTACACTTCCAATTTTGTTAAATACCCAGCCTCACTCATGGCTTGGGGCTGCTTTACATATTATAGTGTTGGTAGGTTGGTAATTCTACCTGCAAATGAAAAAGTGAACCAGAACAATTATTTGGAGCTCTTATGTGATGTTTTAAGTGACTCTTTTGATAAAACCAAGGCAAGAGTATTTATGCAAGATTCTGCCCCTGCACATGTTGCAAAGTCAGTGAAACAGTGGCTAACAGACTGCGGGGTTCCCTTTATTCGAGATTGGCCCGGAAACAGCCCAGATATCAATCCCATTGAGAATTTATGGGTGCACATGAAGCGGCAGCTGCGTAGTATGGACACATCATCTTTGCCTAAACTTGAGGCTGCAGTCAAGCAGCTATGGAGCAGTTTTAGTCCGTCTGTTCAGCAAAACTACGCCATCAGTCTCCCCAGACGCCTTAAGAAGATAATAAAGGTGAAGGGGAATGCCAGTAAATACTAAATTCAATGGTGAGTGTTAATTTATTTGTTTCTCCTTGCTAACCACAAGAATGTTTCCTTTTTTTAAGATGGCGTCAACACTTTCCGCGCCTACAGTATACTTGCATTACTTTCATTCTCTATGTTCAACAGTTCATTAAAGTGTTCTCTCCATCTGTTTACTTTTTCTCCCTTCTCCACTAGTAATCTACCATTTTTATCTTTCACACCCACACTGACTTCATTGGCACCCTGTCTAGCTCTCTTTACCTCCTTCCAGAACATTTCCTTACATTCCCTCCACTATGCACTCGCGTAGATTAAAAAGGCAAAAGCTGCTCTCCCCGACACGTCGCACGCATGAAATCAACATTATCTCGTGATCTGCTTCTAATACCACTATATCTCTTATGCACCCACTTATCACAGACACTGCATTAGATGGAATTACAGTACTTCCCATGCCCTCGTGGCAAATCGCACATGGTCTTTCTCCCTCTTCTTTGACAGTACCGCCACCAGCCATAGATACCATCACTTTTGTTTTATCTGCATTTACTCCCAAGCCCTTGTGCCCCATACCATCTCTCCACTTCCTGCAATCAACACCAAATTATCAGCTTACAACATCTCCCATGGGAGTCCATTTTTGAAGTCATGTGAGATGGAAGTACCATGATGAACAACAGAGCGCTCAAAACTGACCCCTGGTGCACACCAACGTTCACAGAAAACTCCTCATTCAAATCTCCATTCACCTTTACCTGGTTGCGAGCACCCACATACATAGCCATAACAACCCTAACCAGTCACTCCTTGATCCTAAAAACTTTCTCATTGCCCACTTCACCACCTCTCGAGGGACTCTGTCAAAGGTCTCCAAAATCAACAAAAACAAAGTACAGTGCCCATTTCTTTCCTATATATCTTTCCTGAAGCTGTTCAACAATAAATATGGCATCAGTGGTCCCTTTGTCTGGCATAAATCCAAACTGCATGTCATCAGTATTCACTCTTTATCTAATCATACCTTGTAGAACTCTCAACATTACCATCATTATCTGGTCTAAAAGCTTTATGCCTCTACAGTTTCCTCTTTTGAGGGCATCACCTTTCCCCTTGTACACATTTACAGTTACACTCTTCAGCCAGTCATGTAGAACAACACACTCGCATATAATCGTATATATCAGGTCAGTGACCAGCCTCATTCCTATATTTGTTTGAGTCAGAATTGTTGGATGTAGGCTGTGAATCAGGTTTGACAGCTCTGATAAAATTAAAAGACATTTCTTCAATACTACAATATACTGCAAGATTACTTGTTGTAATCAACCCAGATTTACATGATATGATTTAAAATTCAGTCATTATTTTATTCCTTTAAACTTTAGATAGATAGGTAGGCAGCTGGACAGATAACAGCACAGTTGCATTCAAGTAGCATAAGCACTTTTATTGATTTATACATTATTATCAGATTATGTTATTAGATATTAGATGCATATGTTATATGATTACAGAAATCTTTTGGATAAATACTCTTCACGAAAGATATTGGTTTCATGTAGCATCAGACAGTATCATTAGGATTTCATTTGTTTATAAGAGTATTGCTTTGCAATCAGATAAATTTGGATTTGCAATAAAATTTTTTATGGTATAAATGAAAACTGCTAGGTATGTAGAAATGACTTTAGCATCAGTTCATTTTGCCTTAGGTATCGTCACTGCAAGAGGAACTACAGGCATGCCGAAGCCAGCTAGAGGCAGGATCACTGAGGGAGCACTGTGCCCGTGAGGCAGAATCTGCTTGTAAGAAGCAGCTAGAAGATGTGAGAACTCGTCTGGCAGAAGCAGAGAAAGAGTTGATGGAATCATCCTCAGAGACAATAAGTCATGAAACACAGCACCGCTCAGAGGTAAAGAAATGGTTGAACATATTGTACGATGTTGCTTGTTATTTATTTCTTGGCACACAAAGGGCATGGCAGGGTACAATATTTATATTCTAAATACCTACATTACTGCATTTATAATATCAGCAATTAATATTTAATGCAGGTTGTCAGTGATTGAGTTTTTAAGGAAATCCCTTCATTCCTTCCTTCCTTTTCTGTCTTTCTTTACTTCATTCTTTCCTCATCCTTCTGCCTATGGGTGACTTTACACTCCCTCTTTTGTCTCTCTTTTCTTCATTCTTTCCTCTTCTTTCTGCCTGTGGATGACTCTAAACTGAGTGACAAGCCAAATGGTTTCCTGTACACCAGGAAACCATTTACTGTACTATGCTGGGTGGTATCCATATAACCAAATTATGACATCTCATGGTTTGACCAATCAGACTGAGTCAGTGATGGTTTATATCCAAGGGATGGTTTGGGTATATTGCTCACGTAATGCCACTCAGGGATGAGTGAGGCTGGTCACTTTCATCTTAAATGTCAGGACCAACTTGCCTAGCCCCGGGCTCCTGTGCTCCTCATGGGGCAATGTAGGATTGGATGATGGATTATAAATGATATATGCAAAAATTGAGATGAGTCTGCCAGCTAATGAAACATGAAATATACAAAGAGAGACTGGAAGGTAATTAAGATCAGGAATGGGTGATGAAAACTAGGGTTGGTGGTGGTACAGTCAGAGGAGGGGGAGAGTGGCCATGTGCAGTTTGCCACAAAGGTGTGGAAAGTAATTCCATCTTGTGCAGTGTTTGTGATAAATGGGTGCACAAGAGATGTAGTGGTATTAGAGGTAGACTGCGAAATAATGCTGATTTTATGTGTGTTGCATGTCGGGGAGAGCAGGTGGAGATTGTTAGGCGTGAAAGGATTGAACTTGCTGGTGAGTCTCTTGAGTGTGTGGAAGAGTTTTGTTATTTGGGAGACATGTTATGTGCCGGAGGTGGGGCTGGAGTTAGCTCGGTTGCTAGGGTGAGAAGTGGTTGGAAGAAGTTCAGGGAGCTGTTGCCTCTCCTGACATTGAGAGGACTCTCCTTACGTGCTAAGGGGTCTTTGTATACAGCATGTGTTAGGGGTGTGATGCTGTATGGTAGTGAAACCTGGGCAGTAAAGGAAAAGGATATTCGCAGGCTTAAATGTACAGAAATGACAATGATTAGGTGGATGTGCAGTGCATCCCTGCGTGCAAGGCCTGGGGGGGCTGGGTTTATGATGGAAGAGTTGAGAGGTAGGATGGGACTGGAGTGTATTGGTGTTGTGATGAGGAGAGGTAGGCTGAGGTGGTTTGGACATGTGGAGAGGATGGGGGACGATAATTGGGTGCAGAGGGTGAGAAGTGTTAATGTTGTGGGAGGGGTAGACTGAGAAAGACATGGGACGAGGTCATTAATTGTGACCTCAAGGTTAAGGGACTGAACAGGGAGGCTGCCAAAGATCGAGCAGCATGGAGAGCCGCCATTAGGTGACCAAGGCCGACGCATGCAAGCATGTTGGAGCCTTCAAAAATGAAAATGAAAATGAATGGGTAGAAAGAAAAATGGAGGCTGCTGGGGCTTACAGTCGGCGCATTTCGACGTGATCGCGGTGAGCAGCGTGTGGCCAACTTGTGTGTCTGTTATTATGCCACTGCATATACCACGGAAAAGCCACATGGGAAAAAATGACTGCATGGCAACACTCTCGAGTTCTTGCCCGTTGCTTTGTGTAATAATAACGTACAGTTTTAATTACACTTGAAGGGTGGGTGTTTGCCTTCTCACCCCTACCCCCTTCTCCCTACCCCCTCAGGGGCTTTGTGCAACACCAAAAAAATTTTCTCGTGCATATTTCCCGTGTTGTCAAAGCCTTACACAAGTGAGGATAATATAGTGAGAGTGATTGAGTGCTACAAATTAAAGCTAAGTACCAAAGAAATAAGTCAGCAAACTGGCATAAACCAAGTTACAGTACGCCGCCACGCATCAAAGTTTCTGGCTTCTGGAGAGCGTGAGATGCCCCACCACAAACATGGTGAGAGATGGCGTCCCAAGATTAGTGGTAGGACTTTGGTTCACATAAGGCGCCAGTTGGAGGAAAATCCCACCCTTACAGCAAGACAGATGAAGGAACAGAATCCCATGCTTCTTCACAATGTCAGTGTACGAACCATTCAGAAAAATATCCAAACAAAACTGAGATATCAGAATATGCGAGCTCGAAGCAAACCTTTTATTTCCGAGGTGCAGTGGAAAAAGAGGCTAGCTTTTGCACACAAGTACAGTTCCTGGACCATAGATGAATAGAGACGAATCTTGTGGACTGATGAATCCTCAGTTAGAGTCAGTGACACAAAAGGCAAGAGGGTGTGGCGCAGGAAAGGGTCAGATCCTTGCGACCTGAAGTACACCACAAAGTCTACCAAGCATCCTCCTTCCCTCATGGTGTGGGATGCATTCTCGTACGGGGGCGTGGCTGATCTGCATGTCTTCCCCAAAGGCCAGTCAGTCACCAAGGACATCTACCTGGGCCTTTTAGACAACAGTCTGGCTGATTGTTTTGCAGCGACTGGTGCTGAGGTGCCACAGCTTGACTGTGCCCCATGCCACACTGCGCATGCTGTCAAGGAATGGCTTACTGCAAGTGAGGTGGAGTGTATACCTGACTGGCCAGCAAACATTCCAGACATATCACCCATAGAAAACCTGTGGGCCATTGTTAAAGGCAAGTTGAGGAATGAGGACACATCCACACTGGCCAAATTGGAGTCTGCACTTCATCGCGCATGGAGCGGCATATCCAAGGAAACTTTGCAGAATCTCATGGACTCTCTCCCCAGTCACCTATTGGAAGTGCGAAAACATAAAAGATACCCCATACATAAATAAAAGGATAGTTAATAAGTATTGAAAAAAAATTTCATCGCATTCTGTAATATAGTTTGGTTATTGTTATCAGTAGAATTCGTGCTGTACATGTTGTTTTTAGAGCGATCACGTCGAGATGCGCCGACTGTAGTTATGAATTTTAAAACTGGATGGTCAAGTCAAGCCTAAATATAGTGTGACCTAAGGAGAGCTCATTACAGATTCCAGGGATATTCATGTGGAAATCTGGAGTGACCAGGTGTGTTTCAGAGTTGGCCAGTGCCACCCTGACCACCCCTTTGGCTATGCCACTGGGAGGATGGGAGGAGAGAAGGAAGAGTACTAGGTGGGTAAGGTGAAAGGATGAAATTGGAAACAGTGAAAGCCTAGAGATTGATACCAAGGGAATGATGGTTATGAGGGGTACTTTCCAAGGAGTAACAGAAATAAATACACCGCAAGGAAATTTAGAGTACAGTACAATACCTGTATGTAGTTGTAATCATTTTCAGTATTATTATTCATATTAAGTTTTTGGTTAATTCTTATTCATTTTTTGTTTACTTTTGTCTCCCAGGTGACTAAGCTCCGGAACCAGCTGAAACTATGTAACTCGCAACTAATGGAGCTGGATCGGCTGAACTGTGAGCTGAGAGAGCGAGTGGTGGAGGCAGAGAGGGAGGGGCAGCGCTATGCTTCAGAACTGGAGGAGCTCAGCAGAAGGCATGAACAGGACCTCGTCACCTTAAACCTTCAGGTTAGTTTAGGTTAGGTTAAAAGAGGTTAACATGACAGTTCAAGAAAGGAAGGATATATTAAGAAAATTCACGGCTGGCTAGTGATTGATGAGTCATAATGAATACAGAAGAGAAGGAAGCACAGTAGTGTATATTGAACACAGGTTAATATGGCAAGCTGAAATTGCAATGAATGTTCCTCTATTGGATAATTTTTGGCTAAACTGTATAAATCAGCCTTATGACAATAACTTGTAACTATTAAAAAGATTAACTACCATACATGGCTACATCAGTAAGACTTTATGGTTATCACAACTAAGAGTCTAACTTGTGTACAAACAAATAAGCTTACAGGGTAGGCATGCAGGCCAAGAGATGATCCATTTTAACTCTTTCATGATCAAGACAACTGTAATATTTCATTCTAGTTAATGCCAGATGATTTTTTTTTTCATCTAAGAATGACATCAGGAAGGGCATCCGGTCATAAAATGCTACACGCTCCAATCCAAAAAGGCCGACGCATGCAAGCATGTTGCAGCCTTCAAAAACGAAACGAAACGAATGAGTGTAGGAGCATTAGATTGTTAATACTGGTGTCATAAGTCTAGCATTCTGTTTCAGCTTATGCCAGATGAATTTATTCAAATGAGGTTGAGTCATAGGAACCTGAAAGTGTTAATATGATTTTGTGCAGGTGTCTAGTAGAGACAGCCGTGTGGAGGAGCTTGAGACCCAGGTGGAGCAGCTTAGCCAGAATAGTGCCAAGGGCGAACTTGATGCCCTGGCATCCACCCCTCTGCCTGCCCTTCATGCTGCCCTTGCCTCCATCACCAATGCAGTCACGGTCAGTCAGTGCTTGCCACTAGGCTATGGTTATTTTGATGATTATTATCATTTTATTATTATTATTATTTTTTTATCATAGCAGCCTTGTTTTACCAAACTGCTATTTTACTTTGCTATAAATTCTGTCAGTTGTGTAAAACTTCCTCTGTAAGTATTAAATAGTGGTGAGAGCTTTCTTTTAGGATATATAGTTAAAATTTTCTGCTGTATCTTTGTACAGAACTGTGAGTCCTGCAGTGTGACCCAGCACATGGCTTTGGCAGATGTCAGCAGTCAGTTAGGAACCCTTACTGAGCTGCTTGAGGGTCAGTGTGGTACCACTGATGCTCCACCTTCTGACGCTGAGGATGATGTATTGGGTATGTGAAGCTTGCTACATAGTTCATCATTAAATTGGGGATGTATTCCAAAATATCACAACTTCTTTCTTTTTGGTAGTAGATGGGGGTGCCCATTGTTCATTCACTTGATGTAGTGCTGCCTATTTCTACCTTCATATATGTCAGTTTATTTTTGTGTCTACACTCCTGTTTTCCCATTTCCCTCATTCTTCCTGTCACTGTTTATAACTTGTTTTGTTTGTTTTTGTTTTTAATGGCTCCAACATGCTTGCATGCATCAGCCTTGGTAACCTAATGGCGGCTTTCCATGCTGCTCGATCTCTGGCAGCTTCCGTACTCAGTCCAGCTTCCGTACTCAGTCCCTTATCCCTGACGTCACACTCAGTGACCTTGTCTCAGGTCATTCTGGGTCTGCCTGTTGCAACCCCACTCCTAAGTTTAACACTTCTCACTTTCTGCAACCTTTTTTTTTTCTTTTTTCTTTTTTAATGCAAGGAAGAAGGAACCGAAGGCCACCATGGGTCCGCAAACCATTCCTTCCAAGAATAAACAAAAACAACACAAAAGAGAGCCAAATTCAAGATCCGTCCATCATCTCCACATGCCCAAACTCTTCCTTCCACTTCAGATGGCTCTACACTGAGTTACAAGACTTTTTTTTTTTTTTAAATAACAGAGAACCATTTGCAGTGATGTGTGATACCCATATAGCCAAATAACAGAGTGATGTGGAGCATAGTATGGTGCCCCTGTTAACTAGATGGAGAGAAGTAAGTGCAGCATCCACCCAGGAACCAAACCTCCACACCAATCCACATGCCTTGCTGTGGCAGTGCACTATCATCTGTATGGGAACAGTTCACTGTACAGGATGGCCTTGCAAGGTTGAATGTTTGCCTGCAGCTGATGGGTCTTCTCGATCTGACAGACTAGGGAAGCAGACATATTAGCCCCTAAAGACCGCATTTTTCCAAAGCTATGTTCCACCCTAGCCGCAGTTAGTGGTAGATTTTTTTCACTTTTACCAAGGTAAAAATTTTTCTTATAGATTTGAAGAGCTTGAATTTACGCACCTGATATTGCCAACCTCAGTCCCCTAGGCTGAATGTTTACCGCAAATGCGCCTGTCAAAATTATGAAAGTCCCCCCTGACAGTAGAAGAGAAAACAAAAAAATTGGCAGAAAACTAATTTTCCCAAGAAAACCTTACCAAAATCAATGAAAAGTAAAATATGTTTCTGTAGATGAAATTAGGTGTAGGGGTGAACATGAGTGTAAAAAAAAAAAAAAAAAGGCAAAAACCTAATATTTGCAAAAGAACCTTTCCAAAATCAATGAAGTCAAATTAAAATATGTTTCTGGTGATGAAACTGGGTGCAGGAGTCAGCATGAGAGTAAAAAAAAAAAAAAAAAAAAGTGGAAGTAGACAGATACAACCCAGTCATGGCAGGGAAATTACTGTGTCATATTCAGGACAAAGGACAGGGAGGGAGGAAGGTGGAGGTGGGGTGGGGGGTCTCTGGTGGGGGTGAGGGGGGATGAGACACACCCCCATTGCGGGGGAGGTGGTGTGGGGGTTATTACGGTGGGAGAAAACACACACACAAAGAGATCGTAACAGGGAAATTGCTGCATCATTTGATATAAAGGGGGGGTGGAGGGAGGGGGGGGGGGGGGGAGGGGGGTGAGCGGGCATGAGATACCCTCCCCCCCAGATGATGTAGATGTAAGTAGTTTGGGTGGGAGGGGACAGAGAGGCTGTATCCAATCACCCAGAGGGAGGTGGAGAAGTGGCTGTGGGGGCTGGGTCTCCCCCATGGACCTGGTGAGGGGGCGGGATCTTCTTTCCCACCACCTCATCCCCGAGTTCTGATTAGGTAGGAACCATTTACGTCATAAAAGGTGCCGGCTTAGTGCTCATCAGTTTTTGACAGACTTTTTGTGGTTGTCTGTCATAGGACTGTACGTGGCAGACTTGCAAACTGACGATCATCAGTCATAGTCCGTTAGGGGTTAACATCATTAGTATCAGTGGAGCTTTATGTAATTGATGTGAAGTTGATGGCAAAAGTGAATACTGTTAATAAAAAAAAAAAGGGGCTTACTGTAGGTCAGCTACTTAAAGTGTGTAAATATTTTTGTCCTTTTGCAACTTTTTTTCCCATAGCTTAATGGCAAAGTAAGACACTGCAACTGCTTTGCATGCATTCTCTGGCACTCAGTTGCTAGCATACCATATTCTGTGTATTCACCACTGAATACAGCATAGCCTTCAAGATAGAGAGATGGCAGTTTTAGATACTTCACCTGTATTACTATGACAGTCATCTGTATCACTGAAGTTTTTTTGTACAGAATAATTACTTTGTAGTAGAAAACAAAAGCAGATTCAGGGATATAATGCTGTCCACATACTTATATGGCAGAAACTGCAGAAAACTTGGCAATGGAAGCCATGACGACCCCCCCTCCTTGCCCCGCTCAGGAGGGCTTGCGGGATGACAGCAGCGGGGACGACAATAACAACAATAGTATTGTGCGCAGGAGAACCAGGAAACATCTGATGAAGGTGAGTGTTCAGACTTTGTTTCTTAATACTGTGTCTGTCAGTCTATAGCCAGACACCATAATCTAGTTAGGGGTGGCCGTTTGTCTTTGAGTTAGTTGTCACTTGTTGGCACATAGGGAACATGTATGGGTTGGTTGTATGGTTACCATCCAACATTGTAAATGGTTTCCTGGCTTACAGGAAACCATTATGCTTGTTACTCAATGTAAAGCTACCAAAAAGGAAAGAAGAGTAATAAAAAGTAACAGGAAAGATGGGAGAAATGGGAAGAGAGGAGGGCAGACAGAAAAAGAATGATAAAAGTGAAGAAAAAAAAGGGATTAAAGAATCCCCCGAGCTAGACTTTACAATGAGATCATATAGCCCCGCTAGGTAACAGGAGGGCGCTACCCCTCCCGGCACGGCAGTCCCGGGCGCGGATCGAACTCGCGACCCCCCAGTCCCGAGCTCGATGCTCTACCTCTGAGCCACCGTGCCCCCGAAAAGGAAGAAGTAGGCTACACCACATCCAGGGAGTGGATGATGGTGAGATATAGGAAGAGAGGAGGGCAAGCACAGAAAAAGAATGATAAAGGTGAAGGAAGAAATAGGCAGCACTGCATCAGGTGAGTGGATGATGAAGAGAAATAGGAAGATAGGAGGGCAGACACAGGAAGAGAATGATAAAGATGAAGGAAGAAGTAGGCACCACTACATCAAGTGAGTGGATGATGATCACCATCACCTACCACCAGTGTATTACATATTAAACTCGGGATTCTTCTGACAAGGGTAAGGCAGCTTGATAGCTAGCCCGCTCAGTATGTCACTTGACTTATAATTACAAGACTTGATATTTAACTCATTGGGCTGTCTGAGCTTATAAATGCTGGGTTCTCTCCTCTTAACATCATCTCCCTTCCCAGTCTGTCTTGAGTTTGCATAGAAATGTATGACGCTCTTCCTTTGTGGAGAAAGGAGTAACATAGTGGAGGATTTGATTATACAGTGTCCTTTTTTTTCTTTTTTCCATATTGAAGAATGGATTAAAATGTACTGCCAGTATCCATTTTTTAAAAAGTTTGTGCACATCAGTTACTCATAACAAGGATCTAAGTTCAAATACAGTAGTAATAAAATTATTATTGACAAGGCTGTATCACTGAATATTTATGTACTTATGCACATTTGGACCTAACTTTGTTCCCTTTTATAGGATCGACACCAACCCCCACCAACAGCTGCCCCTTCTACTATTCTTGAAGAGCTAGAAGAGAAAGTGAAAGAGATGGAAGAAGTGGTGGGGGTGAAGGAAGAGGAGGTGCGCCAGAAGGAGGAGGAACTGCGAGCAATGGAGCAACTACTGAAAACAAAGGAGGAGGAACTTCGCCTGGCTGACAGTGAGGCATCCGAGTTAAATACCCAGCTTCAAGCATGTGATTCATCCCTCATGGAAAAGGTGGGTGTGAGGTACAGTAGGGCATTTTACCCTTCCATGGTGGTGGTAGTTGGTGGCAACCACCATCCACTCACCTGATGTAGTGCTACCTGCTTCTTTCTTCATCTTTATTATGCAGATTCTCTGTTTGCCCTCCCCTCCTTCTTTTTCTCCCTTTCGTCCTGTCGCTTTTTATTACTCTTCTTTCACCTTCAGGTGGCTGTACACAGAGTGGCAAGCCTAATAGTTTCCCACAACCCTTAAACTATTTACTGTGCTGTGTAGTAGCTATATAACCAGATAATGGGGTGGCATGGTGTCTTCTATGATGCCCCTGCTAACTGGGTGGAGTGCCATAAATGTGGTGTTAATTCAGGAACCAAACCTCCACAATTTTCCCTGTGTCATGAGGCATTATCAGCCACAAGGGAAACATTAGTTCAGTGCATGTGAATGCCCTGCAGAGGTGATTCCTTGCTTGCATTTGATGGTTCTACTTGGCCAGACAGACTGGAGTTGATCAACAACAACAACCCTCCCGTGACTGGGACAACTGTAGTATTTTACTTTATTTCAGGTAATACTAGACAATATCATTTAGCTAAGAGAGAGAGGTATAGGAGCTTAAATGTTTATATGGGTATCATGAACCCTCTTACAGTAACAGCAGCTTTAGTCCATAGTTCTAGCTAATGCCAGATTATTTTATTTAGCGGAGATGTATCATAGGAGTCTGAGATTGTAAATGCAACCCAGATGATAATATGTAATGGTAACAATCGTTTTTAGAAATATTAAATGTTATAATTGTTTTTTGTTTTTTTTAACTGTGTTTTCGTAGAGATGAAAATATAATAAAGTAGGGCTACTTGAAGATTGTATTGCCCATTGGATGGGACTTTGAATGATGATTGACAGGATGAGTGATGATTTTCACTAAACAGTTTTTTTTATAGCTTTCCTACATTGTATTTTAACTCTTATAATTCTGATTCTTATCCATCATATTCTAACCATATCATGGTTGGGACAACTCTTAATACTGTACGGATATTCTGTTCCAGCTCTCTCCCAATGACTGTATTCATCTGAGAGTGAGTTGTACGAGCCTTAGTGTTTCTAGTGGAGAATTTGAATGGGACAAAGACTAATAATGGAAATTTTGATTTGGATGATGCCAATGATACTTTCCTAAACAGAGCAAAGAAATGGAACAGCTGAATGCAGCACTGGCCAGTCTTCGGCAGCAGCTGGTAAACACCCTAGAGGAAGCTGAGCGCACACGACTTTCACTCCAGGCTAACCATCAGGTACATTAGTGGAGAGTGTATTGCTGCTTTCATCCATCCATCCATCCATCATCCAATCCTATGTTGCCCCATCAGGAGCAGAGGAGCCCAGGGCTGGGCAAGTTGGCCCTGACATTTAAGATGAGAGTGATGCTGCTTTCATTGAAACATATTTTGCTGGATGAGAAACTGGGGCGTGGAAGAGGTTGAGAGAAAGAAGAGAGAGGAATATGTAGAGAGGAGGAGAGAGGTGAAAAGATTAGTAAGAGAGAGTAAGAAGAGAGTGAATGATGAATTTGGAAGGAACTTGAGTGTAAAGTGGAGGAAATGTAAGAAAATATTTAGGAAAGAGGTAAAGAGAGTTAGACAGGATGCCAAAGAAGTTAGCTAGGGAGTGAGAGATAAAAATGGTAGATTACTAGTGGAGAAGGGAGAAGTGAGCATATGGAGAGAACACTTTAAGGAATTGTTGAGCACAGAGATTGAAAGTAATGCAAGTATAAGTGGATGGGGAATGGTTGGGAGAAGGAGGGATGTGAGAAGAGAGGAAGAAATCAGTAGGACGGAAGTTGTGGAAGCAATGAAGAAAGTTAAAATGGGGAAAGCCCCAGGAATTGATGGAGTGTGTGGTGAAATGCTGGAGCATGGGGGAGAGTTAGTAGTAGAATGGATGTGGAAGATGTGCAGATTGGCCTGAGAGGAAGGTAGAGTCCCGGAGGATTGGAAGTCAGGTATAATTATTCCCCTGTACAAAGGAAAAAGGGAAAGAGAAGTGTGTGGTAATCACAGGGGCATTTGTCTTCTTAGGGTAATAGGAAAAGTATATGGTAGGATACTTATTGACAGGGAAATAACAGAGGAATTAGTTGAGAAGAACAGGGAGGTTTTAGGAAGGGAAGAGGTTGTGTAGATCAGATATTCATTCTTAGAGCCTTAGTGGAAAAGTTTCTAGAGAAGGGAAAGAAGTTGTATGCAGATTTCATGGGTGGATAGACAAGGATTGTGGAAAGTATTAAGAATATATGGAGTAGATTGGAAATTGTTGAAGGCCGTGAAGAGTATGTATGAGGGTGGTAAGGCTGCAGTGCATGTGGATAGTGAACTGAATAAATTTTCCTGTTTGAAGGTTGGATTGAAACAAGGATGTGTCATGTCTCCAAGGTTGTTCAATCTGTATATGGATGGGGTAATAAAAGAGATGCAAGGTAGGGCAGTGGATGTTAGAGCGGCCCTAGTGAGAGAGGGAAGTGTTTGGAAACTCCCTGTACTGTTGTTTGCAGATGATATTGTGTTACTAAGTGAAGATGAAGGGGAGCTGCAAGGCTTGGTGGATGAGTTTGAGAGAGTGTGTAAGAAATGGAATCTAAAGGTGAATGTAGGGAAGGGTAAAATTATGGTCTTGAGAGAAGTGAAATCAGTGAATGTACAGTGAGGTTCGATGAGGAGGAAATGGAAAATGTGATTGCATTTAAGTACTTGGTAGTGTAATGAGTAAGGATGGAAGTTTGGAGGGTGAAGTGCTTGAAAGGGTACAACAAGGAAGAAAAGTTGCTATTCCTTGAAAGCAGTGATAAGAAAAAAGGTAAGTGAACATGGAAGTGAAAAAGCTACTACATGACAGTATTGTTATGCCAACTCTGACGTATGAAAATGAACCTTGGACCTTGTTGGAGGGACAGAAGTCAAGAGTGAGAGCAGTGGAATTGAGTTATTTGAGAGGAGCATGTGGAGTCACATGGAGAGGCAGACTAACAATTGAGGAAGTGAAGGCACATTTTGGTGTGGATGTGGATGTGATAGGAAGCATTAAGAGAAACATATTGAGGTGATTTGGCGATGTGGAGAGGATGGAGAATGAGAGACTGACGAGGATGGCATATGTGAGTGAGGTGGAGGGGGAGAGAGGGAGGGGGAAGCCAAGGATGAGATGGAGGGATTGAGTGGAGAGGTATATGAGAGAGGGGGGTGTGAGCTGGGAGCAGGGCAATGAAATGGCGGGGGATAGGATGACATAGAGGCGATTTGTTTGTGGCCACCCCTTTTGGGATTAAGGGGTCTGGCAATAGATATATACAGTAGATAGATATTTCGCTGGCATGATTAGTAATTTTCTGATGATAATTTAAACATTTGAAATCTGAAATTAGCACCTTCATTCAGATGGAATAGTTTATGATTTATTTTAGCTGCGTTCTGTCTATCTGTCTATTTCCAGACACCTTAATCCTGTAAGGGGTGGCCACAAACAAGTCACTTCCATATCACCCTGTCCCCTGCCATATCATTGCCCTGCTCCCAGATCACACTCCCTGCTCTCATATACCTTTCCACACCATCTTTCAATCTTGTCCTTGGCCTCCCCCTCCCTCTCCTCCCCTCCGCCTCACTCACATACACTCTTCTCGTTAGTCTTTTGCTATTCATCCTCTCCACGTGGCCAAACCACCTCATTGTATTTCTCCTTACGCTTTTTGTCACATCCGCATGAATGCCACAACTCTCCTGCACCTCCTCATTTGTCAGTCTCTCTTTCCATATAACTCCACTCCTCTCTGAGAACTTATTTCTACCACTCTCACTCTTGACTTGTGTCTGAACAAGGTCCAAGCTTAACTTCCATACGTTAGAGTTGGTGTCACAATAATGACATGCAGCGGCTCTTTTACCTCCATGCTCACTTCCCTGTTTCTTATCACTGCTTTCAAAGAATCAGCAACCATTCCTCCTTATTGTACCCTTTTAAGCACTTCACCCTCCAAACATTCATTCTTACTCATCACACAACCCAAGTATTTAAGTGAACTCACATTTTCCATTTCCTCATCATCCAGCTTCTCTTTACATTCAGTGACTTCATTTTTCTTGAAGACCATTACTTTACTCTTCCTACACTCATCTTAACTCGCCACGTCCCAGCAGATTTTCCACCACTGACCCCCTCCAGTCCCGGCAGATTTTGGGATTTTTTTTTTTTTTTTTTGCTCAAACCTCTGCTTTTGGTGAGAAATAATGGAAAACCACAAAGAACGAGGTCATCCGGGTCTAAAAGTGGCCTAAACAGGTAAGCCTTCGTACACCTGGTACCATATTCTGTGGAGGTGCGCTGTGGCTGTCACGTTTTCTGTGGTAGGGGAAACCACTCACAATTGGTAGATATTTATTGATTTGGAACAAAAAAACATGTAGTACAAGAATATTTTGGTTTTCATACAAAAATATAGGCGAAATAAGCATTGTTCCATTGAGCGAGAATAGTGAAATTTCCCAAATCGGTCACATATGATTCGCTATTATTGTTGTTCAGCATACATTTCATATTTTCAACTTGCATAATACTTTTCCATTAACATTATATTCGTTTTCATTTTATATAACTGTTATCACACATTTACAGGCCTTATGATTATATTTAGCGTAATGTTAGCGCATATTTACATAGTGAGCACACTCGCTATGACTGTTGTTTCAACATACATTTCATTTTTTCAACTTACATAATACTTTTCCACAAACATTATATCCATTTCCAATTTATATAACTGTTATCACGTATTTACAGGCCTTGCGATTATCTATCTATCTATCTATTGCCAGGGGTGTCCACAAACAAATCGCCTCCATGTCGCTTTGTCCCCCGCCATTTCTCTACCCCGCTCCCAACTCACACCCCCCTCTCTCATGTACCTCTCCACTCCATCCCTCCATCTCATCCTTGGCTTCCCCCTCCCTCTCTTCCCCTCCACCTCACTCACATACACTCTCCTCGTCAGTCTTTCACTCTCCATCCTCTCCACGTGCCCAAACCACCTTAACGTGTTTCTCCTGACGCTTCCTATCACGTCCACAACCATGCCACAGTGCTTCTTAACTTCCTCATTTGTTAGTCTGTCTCTCCATGTGACTCCACATGCTCCTTTCAGATAACTCATTTCCACTGCTCTCACTCTTGACTTCTGTCCCTCCAACAGGGTCCAAGCTTCACTTCCATATGTTAGAGTTGGTATCACAATACAGTAATCTCCCTACTATCCGGACATCCACTATCCGGATGCATCACTATTCGGACATCGTAGGCTGTCTGACCCCCCAAATGCCCCAAAATTTGAAAAAATCCGAACAAAATCCGATTTTTTTGGACTGCGTCAGTTTCAGTTTCCTGCGTGCGCCGAACAGCTGTGTTTTCGCGCCTCCCGCCTCTCTCACGGTCTCATTTCCCGCTCCGCTCCCGGCTCGTCAACACACTCTCAACATGGCTACCGAAGTGCTTGGTTTTGTGGTGATTCCCAATCTCCTTCAGGGCTTGATGCTGCTCTGCACCTTCTTCATCATCTGTGTGATGATGGCCCCGCCACCTGAGAAGAGGAAGAAGGTGGTTCTGACTCTGGAGAAGAAGCAGGAGGTATTGGAGAAGGTGGACGCCGGGTGGCTGACATCATGGATCCTCCGTGAATTCAACCTCCCTCGCTCCACTTTGTTTGCTATCAAGAAGTCCCGAGACAAACTACAGCAGTACACGGTTGATTTCGCTTCGAAAACCAGACGGAACATGGAGAGGAAGATGATGTTTACTCCTAAGTATGCTGAGATTGACCGTTCCACGCCTATCTGGTATCGACAACAACGTGTTGCTGGTGTGTTGGTACGTGGAATGGAGCTGAAAGCTGCTGCCGAGAAGTTCACAAGGCTACAGGACACCCCAGACTTCAAAGCATCTGAAGGTTGGCTCTTCGCGTTCAAGTTACGACACGGACTTACCAACCGTAAGACCCATGGCAAAGCTCTGGACGCTAACGACGAAGGAATAGAACAGTTTCGGCAGAAGGTGAAGGGCTTGATTGACAGGGAGAGCCTCACTCTTGGTCAAGTCTACAACACTGATGAAACTGACCTATTTTATCGATCAATACCCACCAACACTCTCGCTGAGGAGACGGAGAAGCATGTGCCTGGTCCAAAGCTCTCCAAGCAATGGGTGTCTGCTTTGCGCTGTGCAAATGCTAACGGCATGCACTGGCTCAAGCCCGTTATTGTTGGCCGTGCAAAGCAGCCTCGGTGCCTTCGTGGGTCAATGGATGTCCTTCCTGTCGTGTGGTATCATTCTCTGACGGCTTGGTTCACAACCAAGATCTTCAGAAATTGGTTTCACCAACACTTTGTCAAGGAGGTCATTCGTGATCAGACGGAGACACTGAAAATCCCACGCGACCAGGTAAAGGCCCTCCTAATTCTAGACAATGCAACTGCACATCCGTCTGAGAAGGAGTTGGTGGCTGAAAATGGCCGCATTAGGTGTCTGTTTTTGCCACCTAATACAACTGCTCTCATCCAACCAATGGACCAGGGAGTGATTGCGGCAGCGAAGAGGCTCTACCGACGGAGGTTTTTGGACGAGGTGATGGTTGTCTACGAGGACGAGGATGATCACAGGGAAGGACGAGACATGTGAGGACGAAAAACTGTCGAAAACCTTCGCCGATACAACCTCAAGTCTGCCATCTACAACTGGGCCAGTGCATGGAAGTAAGTCTCTGTCAAGACTTTAAAAAATGGTTGGTCTCGGCTGCTTCATGGAAGTGACGTGGTGCACGATTTTGTAGGTTTTGACGTGGATGACTTCCATGCAAGGCTTCGTGCGGGTGGAGACAATGTGGATGTCGACGAAGTGCGTGAGTGGTTGGATGACGACGAGGGCGATCCCGGGTATCAGATCATGTCTGATATCGAGATCGCATCTACTGTTCCTAGTCCGAGTACCCAGCAGGAAGATTCTGACGAGGACAGTGGCGATGATGCAGACTTCTCACGGCTTGCCATTACTCCAACCATCCCCAAGCTGAGCGCACTCCGGGAACATGTGGAGTTTGTTCTCGACTACCTGGAACACCCGGACTGCGACAGGGAGATGGGGCCTTTGGGACTTGTGGATGAAGTGCGAGCTTTCAGGCAGCGCATCAATAATCGTCAGAATCGTCGTTGCTTGCGTCAATCAACCATTGACAGTTTTTTCGGGCCAGTCAACCCTGCCGTCGTCAACCCTCGTTCCACACCATCATCTCACCAAGACAGGCCTTCTAGCTCTGAGCCACAGCCCAGCACATCAGGCACAGTGGAGTCACCACTGGATGTTAGTTTGCGGCTATCTTCTGAGTCCTCTGCAGTGGATATTGTATCACCACGTCCCACCAAGGAGCCCCTATGCCGCCTCCGTCAGCTCATCTCGGACTCCGACAGCGACTAAATTCTCCAGGACTCGTCACTAGACAACACGGGAATTTACTGTTATGTACAGTGCAGTGAAGTGATGTGATGCAAGGTATGCGAAAGAAATGTTATGGAAAGTGCTGGTGATTGTAAAGTGCAGCGGAAGTGCTAAAGTGTGTCAGGTGCAAGGTCTTACTGTCAGAGTCTCAGATGACTGAGCGGGTTATACATCAGGACGGCGGCATCATTCTCATAAGTACCCTAACTTCATCAAAATTCCTTGTTTTGTTCTTCCCATATCATTAATCTCATGCATAGACTGTGTGAAAGATGATTTCCATAATGATTTTCATGTCTAACCTGTTTTCAGCATGCTGTAAAGTGGTAAAAAAATTCCCATAAATGTTAATCATAATTTCCTGCTTTCAATTTAATTTTTTCATGCATGGTTTTGAAGTGCACCAGCTATGAAAAAGGTGAATGCCATTGATTTGTGTGAAAGATGATTTCCATAATGATTTGCATGTCTAACCTGTTTTCAGCAGGCTGTAAAATGGTAAAAAAATTCCCATAAATGTTAATCATAATTTCCTGCTTTTAATTTAATTTTTTCATGCATGGTTACCACTAGTATTGAAGAGCAACAGCTGTGAAAAAGGTGAATGCCAGTGAACTTCATGTCCGGTCATAACCTAACCTAACCATTTTGTTAATCATAATTTCCTGCTTTTAATTTAATTTTTTCATGCATGGCTACCACTAGTATTGAAGTGCACCAGGTGAATGCCATTGATTTTCATGTCCGGTACCTAAACAAAGCTGCCAACTCAGTGAACAGCTGTGCCTAACTTATCTCAGATTCATTCTTTTTGGGTTAAATTTAAATGAATTCATGCTTTGTGTTCATTATTTTAGTGCACTAGCTGTGAAAAAGGTGAATGCCAGTGAATTTCATGTCCGGTCCTAACCTAACCTAACGTAACCTAACCATTTTTCTGGTAACAGTTTACATCATTTACTGTATTTGATGCTTTGTATCCAGTAATTTAGTGCATAAAATGTGAGAAAAGATGATTTCCGTGTCCGATACTTACTTACACTATGGTGGCAAGTTCTGAGCACCTATGCCTTACTCACCTCAGAATCATTTTTTGGTTAAAAATCAATTAATTCATGCTTTGTGTGTATTATTTATGTGAAAGGGGACCTAAATAAGTGCTGTGCATGTCCGGTAGGGAGGTAGGAAGGTGGTTTTCTTATTTAGGTTAGGTTAGGTTAGGGTCAGGAATGACCGATGCTGGAGCTTCAGGGCCACTATCCGGACAAGACCACTGTCCAGACATGCCTTTGGCTCTATTACGTCGGATAGTGGAGGGATTACTGTCATGTAGCAGCTTTTTCACTTCCATGCTCACTTCCCTGTTTCTTATCACTGCTTTCGAGGAACCAGCAACCTGTCTTCCCTGCTGCACACTTTCAAGCACATCACCTTCTACATTTCCATCCTTACTCATTACACTTCCCAAGTACTTAAATGAACTCACATTCTCCATATCCTCCCCATCCAGTCTCACTGTACATTTACTGACTTCACTTCTCTCGAAGACCATCATTTTACTCTTCTCTACATTCACCTTTAGATTCCGTTTCTTACACACTCTCCCAAATTCATCTACCAAGCCTTGCAGCTCCCCTTCGTCTTCACTTAACAACGCAATATTATCTGCAAACAACAGTACAGGGAGTTTTCAAACACTGCCCTCTCTCACGAGGGCCACTCCAACATCCACTACCCTACCTTGTATCTCTTTTATAACCCCATCCATATACATCCATATACAGCTAGCAAACTCGCTATGACTATTGTTTCAACTTACATTCTGTTTTTCCACTTACATTATACTTTTCCACTAACACTATACCAGTTTCCACCTTAAATTAGTCTCACATACATACAGGCCTTACTATTATAGTGAGCTTCAGATTATCACATATTTACAGCACTTAGAGCATCATATCACAAGCACACACAGTATCAGTAATGCACTAAGGTGTGGTGTTCTTTGAACCAAGGCTCAGCGTACAAGCCAATGTTGCAATCCACACACTCTTATCTTGTGTCTTTTCTTTAAGTGGTTTGTCTCACTTTCGAGTTATGGCAGACACGACACTGCCGCTTGGGTCTAGGGCGGTTCAGTTGAGGAGGGATGATGCTGAGGAAGTGGTGTGCGGTGAGGCATAGGGGAATCTGTGTGGCAGTGGCGGGGCGGGGGCGGTGGTGGGGCCTGTCCTCTTCATATTTCGTGATGATTTCGTGAGACAGCTCTCTCACAAACCCCTCGAAGATCTCTGACGTTCCCATAGTCATGACATGGAGGTAGTGGCAGTTCAGGACTGTGATATCCAGCAAGTGGAAGAAGAGCTTTTTGTACCACTTCATCATGGTCCTGGCACACTCCACACTGGAAATCATGGAGTCAGACTGGTCTACTTGCCTCATGTTGATACTGTAGTCCAGTACCGACTCCGGTTCCCAGATGTGGCACCTCCTCTCAGTGCGGTAATCCACAGTGTCTGTGCGGTGCATCAGGGGGCGGTGTACCATCGACAGGAGGCAAACTTCCCGTTGTTGTTCCATACGGTGGCGAGGATGTTATTTGACTTAAGAAAAAAAACACCTCATTCTTGTCAAGTTTCCTCCCAACCTTAACCATATGCCGATGGTTTCTCTCTTATGGTGCCACAGACTCCGGTGTCATGCAGGTGGAGGTACCGAGTGAGAAGGGGGCTAGCGCACCAGTTGTCCAGGTACAGCACGTGACCACTATGAAGGTACTCCTCTATCACTGTCTTTACCACGGCCCCAGAGTCCAATACTTCGATCTTCTATTATGTCTGTCAGTGCGCCGGTGTACAAAACTATGTCTTGCACATAACCAGTCTTACAGTCACACATAACAAAGATCTTGAACCCAAAACGGTGTCTGTTGCTGGGTATGCACCGGCGAAAAGAAACATTGCCTCTCCACAACACAAGACTCTTGTCTGTGACAAAAGGTCTCTATAAGGATAGAAGGATGAACGGAATTTTTTCCATATGTGATCAAATACCAGCCTTATTCTCCTCGTTCTATCCATGTTATTTGTATTAGCAGGATCATCGGCATTGTAAAAGTGGAGGTGGCTCAGAATTTGCTGAAGTCTGTTCCAGCCCATTATCTTCCCAAAGAAAGGTGTGCTGGTCATAGGGTGCATAGACCTTTATGCCGGATTTTGTCTTTTCCGTACAATACCCATCAAAAGAACCAGGGCTAAAAAGATAAACATCTCACCTGTGGTAACTGGGTAATCATATTGGAGGGAGTGCCTGCTTCTCGTACCTTCACGCTTGCTTTCACGGCACTGGCTGCTTGCGAATGTGTTAATTTGCTCCACAATCCGCTCCACAAACTCCTCACCAAAGAACAAGTGGAAGAAATCCACCCTGGTGGAGCCGGCATGGATTCCAGGAGCCGTGCAGCCAGACTGCCACTCCTCAGTGAAGGGGTGAATGATGGGAGTGAAATTACCCCCATCTTCCCAGTCCCATGTCACATTACCATCTCCAGCCTTGTCCCCATTGTCGCCTTCGTCAGGGTGGGGAGGAGAGGATGGTGGGGGAGGTTGGGGGGGTGGAGAGCGGCGCCTTTCGCCACTTGCGCTCCTCTTCCCTTTCCCTTTTCCTTTCCCCTGTCCCTTCCCTTTCCTTCCTTTCCCCACATCACAGGGCTGTGGAGAGGAAGCGTGGGAATATTGAGGGGAGAAAGAAGTGCTAGGGAGCAGCTCCTCCTCACCTGCCAGCTGCCCAGGTACACCACGTTCTCGCACTGCCTTCCTCCCACCACCACCACTTTACCTTTCACTGCTCACTCCTGCCACACCACTTTCCCTTTCACCGCTCACTCCCACCTTCCCCATACAAAGCACAAGGCTCATACCTGATTCTTCTCCTTGCTGCCCCTTCAGCGAAATCCTTTCCTTCCTGAGCCATGAGGTTGCACCACGTCCCACAGCTCCGTCCTCGTCTTTGCCTTCGCCCTCGCCCTCCCTTTCCTCTAGGGGCTGGAGAGAGGTGTGTGCACTTGGTTGAGGTTCTCTAGCCTCACGATACGTCACATATCGCCGCTTCCTCATAGACGGTACTTCCTCGTCACTGCTGCTCGTCTCGTCCTCGGGAAGTATGTAATCCTTGTCCGCCACATCATCATCAAGTGGGGAATCGCTGTCACCTGTGAAGGCGTCAAGGGTGGCTTGAATTTCAGCATCAGAGAGACCTCGGCGCGTCATGTCTGTGCTGGGTCACTGCTAACAGGTGAGTAACCGAGACAAGGCCGCGCACGGGTCGCGCGGGGTCAGGGGGTGTCCCTGCCTGGTGGTGGGTTAAGGAAGGTGTCCTGCATCTGCGTACCAAAAATCATGTGCGAGATCTGAAAAATGTGCAAATGACGGACCTCACATTTGCAAAACGTATGGATACATCATCAGGTGTCACTGACAAAATACGGTGACGTATCCATACGTCAACGGGATGCCTTGGGTTAAGGTTCCATTTCCTACACACTCCCAGACTCATTCACCATGCCTTGCAGTTTTGCTTCATCTTGACTTAACAATACAGTATCATCTGCAAACAACGGTACAGGGGGTTTCCAAAGTCTGCCCTCTCTCATTAGGGCCGCTTCAGCATCCACTGTCCTACCTTGTACGTTATCTCTTTTATAACCCCATCCATATACAGACTGAACAACCATGGAGACATGACACATCACTTTTTCAATCCAGCAGTCAAATAAGAAGATTCACTCAATTCACCATCCACACACACTGCAGCCTTAGCACACTCATACACTCTTCACAGCATTCAATAACTTCACATTTGCTTCATATATTCTTAACATTTTCCACATTCCTTGTCTGTCCACCCTATCTTATGCTTTCTTCAAATCCATGAAGGCCACATACAACTTCTTTCCCTTCTCTAGAAACTTTTCCACTAAAGACCAAAGGATGAATATTTGATCTACACAACCTCTTCCCTTCCTAAAACTTCCCAGTTATTCTCCAACTAATTTCTCTGTTATTTCCCTAACTCGGTCAGTAAGTATCCTACCATATACTTTTCCTATTACACTAAGCTACTGTTACCAGCTACTTTCAAATGCATTTGTTTGGCATTAGGAGAGACTTTTGAACTGCAAGAGTTGAATGTAGCTTTCATCATACACTTTCATAATCAGCATAAAATAAAATGGAGAGGTAGATTGAGATGGTTTGGGCATGTGGAGAGGATGGGGGATGATAATTGGGTGCAGAAAGTGAGAAATGATAACGTTAGGGGTAGGGTTGCAAGAGGTAGACTGAAAAAGACCTGGGACAAGGTCATTGAGTGTGACCTCAGGGACAAAGGACTGAATAGGGAAGCTGCCAGAAATTGAGCAGCATGGAAAGCCGCCATTAGGTGACCAAGGCTAACGCATGCAAACATGTTGGAACAAAACAATAACTTTCATATAAAAGGCCTAGGTTGAAGAAAATTGTTTGGAGGTAGTAAGAGATTAAATAAACATATGTGATGGAATGTGTTAAGGTATGAGACATACCAAAAATTTTTTGAACTTTACCATAAATCTCTTTATGAAGAGCACTGTAATACAGTTCAGAGTATTAGAAGTGTAGATGGTAACACTGCAGATATTGTCTTTAGAAAAGCCTTGATTTTTGTGATGATCTTCAACAGGTTGACATGGAGACCTTGAGAAGGAAAGCTGAGCAGATTGCAGAGAAGGTTGAATTTCTGTCTCATCGTGGCCAACTCAAGGACTCCATCATATCTACCTTAGCCTCACAGATACGGGCTATCCTCAGGTAGGAACCCTTATGTATTTTCCTCAGTTTCATATGATTTAATGTACTTTCAGGTAAAGTGAGTTTGGTTTTACCATACCATAGTGTAGCTTCTTCGAGATTTGAGGAGCATTGTAAACCTGATCCATATCATTGAAAGTAGAAAGATTTAGAGTATAGAATAGGAAACATGGAAGTATTAACCTGTTAAGTCTGACAACATATACTGTGTTTTGTTCTGGCCAATGCCTTGCAATTTAACATAGCTTAGGAGAGATCCCTCATGTTGAAGGGATTAGAAGCAATCTCCATTGATTCATTTATCACTAGAATCTACTTATTGTACTTGGCTTATGCCAGACAGTTTTATTCAGTGTTGGAGAGGCCTCACATTGACAGGGTTACCACGCTTATCTATAACAGCTCCCTGTGCTGTTTTGCCTTTTTGAGAGAGAATCAGAGATGAAGGTTATTGTGCAGTCAATTCTCTTTCAACCTGTATTATAGGAGGTATGACACTGTTTGTACCACAGATGATGGTTAGTTGGGTTATTCTGTCCTTAGGTAATGCAGTTTCACATTGAATTTCCATCTGCCATGTAGATCAGTTATATGATTAAATATATATATAGAGTCAGAGAGGGTTTGTAAAGAATACAACTATAAAATCCTGCTTGTACCCTTAAAGTACAAAATAGCACCTGCAAGAAGTATATTCAGCAATGGTTTGTTGAACAAACCAGTGAATATTAGACATCTCAGTTATATTTGTATTTTTTTGGGGGGAGAAAGGTATATGAGTATGTGCTTGACATACAAATTGATGTGAGTCACACATCAGTAAACAAAATAGGTGGGCTGTGCTTGATACATAGTATCATCAGAGTCATATACTGCACCTGTATTGTATTTGCAAGTTACCATTGTTGGTATGTATTCAACAGATCAGGCAACATGGGCGTAATTGTCAACCAGCTGCGGTGTCTGGGCAAGACTGAGGAAGAAGAGGCAAGTCACAAACAGCCTTCTGGTACCAGTACTGCTCCAGCAGTGCCAGACTTTGATGTAGAAGCTGTCTGCTCCTTCCTCACTCAGCCAGACGAGGTGAGAGGCCAGGGAGGTGGAGCAGTGGATAGGGAGTTTAGGGATGTAAGAAGGATTAGGAATGTACTGTATGTGTTGTATGTATGTTTGTATGTATGTATTATAGTGGCTGACATATGGAATAGATATCAGGAATGTAAACTGAAGGAAAGTTAGGTTGTTAAAGAGCCTTGGGAATAAGAGAGAGGATATGCAGATGACCAAATACATTATAGTATTATTAAAAAAAAGATAAATGAAAAAAAAAAGATGAGAGTTAGCATTAAACAAGAGGCAGTTTTCAGGTTTTATTTGTCTGCTATTATTTTTTAAGAAAGAAAAGTAGTAAGACACTGATGGAAATAGATATTTAAAAAACAGACATGGCAAGTAAAAATATAAACTGAAAGAATAAGAAAGGAACCTTTATTAATAGAGAAATAGTTTGCATGAGTCATTGAGAATAAATATAATTTAATTTTCCTAAAGTACCATAGATTGTAACCACTGCTTCTTTGTCACATGTAAGGAATTTTTGTGTTTAAATATATTGGATTGGTGAATAAATTTTGGTCGTACAGAATTTAAAATTCTTGATGGATGTCCAAGAATATTGTAAGTTTGTATGTTACAGCATAGTTACATTCATAGTTTGTGGTACTGTAAAAAGTATTGTATGTAATTGAGCATTTGTGCCATATATAATATCTTGGCTCATCACTTTCTGTACTGTATACTGGGACTGTAATGGATTTTGCATTGATTTAATGAAAATTATAAACAAAATATTTATGATATCACATCTGAACTTATTCCATAACTTTCTTTACTAACAAAACAGCCTCTCGGAAAATAGGTGCTTTGATAATTTAAGTTACTTGGATAACTTACATAAGTCCTTGGAGCTTCATGGTATCAAATAATATTCATTGGGAATGTAAAATGTCACACTAATCCTTTTGAAGAATAATTGTAGTTGTTCCTAACAGGGTTAAAGGTACTGCTATCACAGATATCTTTGTATGTACATTATATAAATGCCATTATGCTACTTAATACTGTACTTACAATTTCTCATTGGTAATGGGTTATCATTACATGATCAGAGTCAACATGTTCAGCTTGTCCTATGGAAATATGCTTAATGTACAGTAATGTGGCAAATTAACCATTTCTTACTGATAGTTTTATAAAAATGCAGTCCTTTTCCAGCTAGAAGCTAGTTGTAGCAAGGTAGTAACTATTATGTGAAAGTCTGTCTTTCTATCTATCTGTTGCCAGATGCCATAAACCCATAAGGGGTGGCCATTTGACTTTGTTATTTGTTTTACAGGGAGGGGCACTAACCCTCCACCAACCCACTTGTTGACACGTAGGGAGCACGTTTGGTTTGGTTATATGGTTACCACCCAGTGTTGTAAATGGTTTCTTGGCTTACAGGAAACCATTTGGCTTGTCACTCAATGTAAAGCCACCTGTAAAGCAATAAGTGACAGGAAAGATGGGAGAAATAGGAAAAGAGGAGGGCAGGCAAAGAAAAAGAATGATAAAGGCTGAGGAAGAAGTAGGCAGCACAACATCAAGTGAATGAATGATGGTCGCCAAAAGTACTGTATAAAAATGCATGCACTCATTAGTTCTGATGGTGCACACACCATTATCCATATGCAGCATACTGGTGCTCTGTTACAATGCACAGTACTGCTCAGATAATGGAAAAAGGGAAAACATTCTTTACCGAAGACATTTAATGTGGTATATTTCAGATTTAAACTTTAATGTGTTCCTGCAACCTCACACTTTATTTCCAGGCCTTGAGTTCATAAAATGACTTGGAGTACAGCAGGCAGCAAAGGCAGAGATTATTCCACTACTTACGGGTAGTTCAGAGATGTAGCTTAGAGCAATTGGTGGGCAATCTGAATAACCAGAGATGCAAGTCTTGCTGTTAGTGCTGTTAGTACGGTTGTATTTTTTCCCCAGTTATTAAAAATGGTGTGATATGCTTGCTTGTTACACTGACAACTTGGACTTATCCTTGAATGCCATTTGTTCAGTATGGAGTGATATGATATTTGTTGCTAGCATGGAATAAGATTATCCAGTCACTGAGTGTTTTGATGTAGTAGTCAAAGTATAGTCACACAGTTGTGATTTACATCAGATACCTGTATTACAGTTCCTGTATCACACTTTTAGCACAGAAATACAAAATGAAGTGTTATTTAATAATATCTGTAATGCTTTTCTACATGTTTCATCTTTAACCACTTTTCTCCCAGAACAAGTAATAAACACAAACCCTTTAAGTTAATAAATAAATATTTGCAAAGGAGATGAGAACAGAGTTGTGTTATTGAGCAGGCAGATGATTGTCACAGCAAGAACCAGAATATGGGTCGTGTCCTCTGAGCTCACAGTACTTGTGGATATCTGTCCTACCTTATTACCTGAACAGCTATCTCTTGGAGAAAAAAGCTTGTACTCTTTCAGAATTTGAAAGGAGAGTATTGTTGAGAGATGAAACTTACCATGAGCATAATGCTGAATCACAAAAATGTTACTCTGCCAATTTTCTAATTTTCTGAAAGAGTGCATAAGACTAACACAGTTTTTTTTTTTCTTAGTTTTGATTGGGATTTCTTTTTAAAGTACCGGGTATATACTAACCTAAGGAGTCTGGGCATGTGGCTTTTTCTGTGCTTGCTATAATAACAGCCTAATTAGTGACTAGGTTTACTCTGCCAGCATATACAGCTTTGTTAACCAAGCAGCTCTCTATTTTATAACTTTCCCTATGTGCTTATACCTTTGTAGTTAGTGGTATCTTAGATTGCCTAATCTGATATCATACATTCATTTGGATGCTGGTATTTATAGCTTATTCTTTTCTTAATGTTTTAATGATTGCAAAATAAATTACAATAAATGCCTTTCAGAAATTTGAGTCAATAACTTATCATTCACAGTAATTACTCTTACCTCTATAATTTATTCAAAGATTAGAAAAGCAAAATTTATATTGATACCTGTTTTTTAGCTCTGCACTTATACAGTAAGGAACGAATCATGCTGGGTTTGTAGGCTGAAACTGTTTACTAAAATTAAGCAGAATCTTAGGAACATTTTCAGATCTGATTTTGCATATGTCTTTATTGGCACTGTCTTTGCATTCTTATAGATATCTGTTGCTCATCTGTTAGCCATGTTCAGTAATTCTTCAATGATCCACTTACAAAGCTTTCTCCTCTTACTCTTCAGATGGCTTCCTTGCCTCAGTCACCCACCTTGGAGCCACCTAGTCATATGAACCTCCAGTCCCACATCTCACTAGCTCCTTCCACTACTGAACCGGGGCATGCCCGTCCTGTGGCCTCCCGGGACTCCTCACTGCTCCAGCATAGAAAATCACGAATACCGCGAATATTGTCTCCTTCTAAGCCTAGCCCTAAGCCCAACACCATAGAAAATAAGCCTCTTCCTGTAACTCTGAAAGTGACAAAGCCACCTGTACAAACTTCCAAGCTTGTTCCAAAGACTGAACCTAAGAGCACATCAGCTCCTGAACAGCAGCGAGTAGAGCCTGCCCCACAGTCTTTACAAACTAAGCCCACACCAGACCTTAGGCAGGCTGTAAATTCCTCACCTCCCACTGCCACAAATGTTCTGAAGCCAGTGATGACATCCACCCCAGCCAAGGCCACTGGCATAAAGGTTTACCAAGTCTTCTTATTTATCTGCCATAATAGTTTTTGCTGCTGAAGCAGTAATGTTGTCTTATTATAGAACTGTATGAGATTTCTTTTCATACTGTTATTTTTCAGACAGTGAAGAGGTGTTGCATTTTTGTTTGGAATTGCTGCATTTTTGTTTGGAACTGCAGTATAGCTTTAAGTTTCAAACCATTAAAATAATTGTTTTCAAAGAATGGCTTCAGCAGAAGAATGGAATTTTTAACAGGTAACATTTTTTTCTTGCAATGCTGCCATTCCAGTTTTATTAACTTTTTAACTAATACATGTAAAATTTTATTGCAAAAGCATGTGTTAATTACAGTAGTTTATGTTTCAGGATGTGACTAAACCAGAGCGACCTCCAAGGCTTCTCTCTGATGCCCGCAAAGTCAAGCGCATGATAGTAAGTGCTTTACAATACACAGTTAAAAAAAAAAAAAAAGTGTGAAAATGCAAGATATTCACTGCACTGCAGCCATTTGTAATGTGTTTGATGCTGCCTATTAAGTACAGTATTGATTTTTCATATTTTGATGAGGCTGAAAACTTATGAAACTATAAAATTTAGAGCATTTCATTATTTAAGCAAACACCTAATTAACTGTCATCATTGCTACATGTATGTACCAGTGGCAAATTGAACTTGTGGTGAGAACGAGCAATGATAAATTTGATCGACTGAAGTTTGTCCATGGATGTATCATGTTATGCATGACTGTGTGCTACATTATTCTGTGGTATATCAATGACTGAAAAACTTTTTTTTTTTTTATTGATAGTATTGTATTCTTATACAGTGTTAGATCATTTGCCCAGAAAGTTCAGAATTTTTTAAAGTTTTGCTCAGTCTGTATAATTTTTGGTCTCTGATCACATGGATTTCCAGACACACTACTATAATATAATACATTTTTTTAAGTAAAAGCTATTATTCATTTGTAATGATTGTTGTAAAAACTGAGTTCCCATTGCATGGCATTTATTTTCTTCCTTAATTATCAGTGATCTCTGTTCCCAGACTGGTGTAGCTCCTCTGGATGCTGCTGTGGACTGCTCTGCTGCCCCAGACTGGAGTGAGGACCCACCCACTACCACCCCTTCTTGTGTCCCCCGCCCTCACAACCTTCACATTACACGCAGGGTTGGAGTGGACGGAGTGGTAATTGCGTGGGACCCACTAGAACATGACTGTGTTGCCGGCTTCCAGGTGGGTCATTTGTTACTAAATCTTTCACCATTGTTGTTGCTATTATGGCTCCAGGCACACCTGAGCATAAATCCATTGGATTGCAAGTGAAGTTGCCCTTGTCCTGCAGTCCACTATCCCTCTTTCACGGGGTAGGGAGGGAGATAATGGATGTGCATATAACCAGGCATCAAAGCTGTCCGGTTATATTGGTGCAACCAAATAATTGCACCCTTCTCCAGCATCATCACCACAGGTAATAAACGGAAGTGGTCATGGTGCAATTGCATTTTTTTATAGAACTGGTGGCAGATGTACAGCCAAGGTGACAGGGCAGTGACCCAAAGAAAGAGTTTTTTGTAGAAAAAAAGGTAAACTGAGAATGAGGTTGAGATGTGAAGCATATAAATATCCAGTTCTGGGGTGGAACAGGCAAACAACTAATACAGTAAATCAGAGAGCTGTGCAGAACAATAATATCCAGGTAGTGAGTAAGAAGTGAGTCATTAACTGCTGAATGTTACAGTACAGTTTCATTTAATTTATAAAGGCTCAGACATATTTGCATGTGTCGGCCTTGGTTACCTAATGGCAGCTCTCCACATGGCTAGTTTTTGGCAGCCTCCCTGCTCAATCCCATATCGCTGAGGTCACACTGACCTCATGCAAGGTATTTTTGGTCCTCCTTCCACAGCCCTACCCTCCATGTTCACACCCTTCACCTCTTGCATCCAGTTCTACTTTCATCCTCTCATCATCCCCAGACCAACTCAATCTACAACTCCCCTTCATCACAACACTTAATATTAACATTTAAGTTCCATCCTTCCCCTCATCTCATCAGTCGAGTCCACTCATTTGAAGAAGCACTACACATCCATCTACTCATTATAATTTCTTTACTTTTGAGCCTATATCCCCTTCCTTACTGCCCACTTCTTAATACCGTATAGCATTACGCTCATTTTTCATTCATTCATTATCCAATTCTATGTTGCCCCACAGAGGAGTGTAGGAGCCCGGGGCTAGGCAAGTTGGTCCTGACATTTAAGATGGGAGTGACCAGCCTCACTCATCCCTGAATAGCATTACATGAGCAATAAA
>JAGKTI010003923.1:28047-53716 GCA_018397915.1 Birgus latro | reverse complement strand
TGGATGTTAGTTTGCGTCTATCTTCGGAGTCCTCTGTAGTAGATAGTGTATCACCACGTCGCACTAAGATGCCCCTACGCCGCCTCCGTCTGTTCATCTCGGACTCTGACAGCGACTAAATTCTCCAGGGATCGTCACTAGACCATACGGGAATTTACTGTTGTGTACAGTGCAGTGAAGTGATGTTATTCCAGTTATAAAAAAAAAAACCTTGGTGAAAGTGTTGGTGAGAAGTGCTGGTGATTCTCAATTGGAAAGGTGTGTCAGGTGCAACGTCTTCCTGTCAGAGTCTGAGATGATAGAGTGGGTTATTACATCAGGTCGGCCGCTTTTTGTTCGTAAGTACCCTAACTTCATGCCTAACCTGTTTTCATCATGCTGACATGTGTTAAACAATTACCGAAAATGTTAATCATAATTTCCTGCTTGCTATTTAATTTTTCCATGCATGGTTCTTAAGTAAAACAGCTAGAAAAAAGGTTGAAGCAGTTAATTTCATGTCCGGTCCTAAGCTAACCTAACCTATGGTTACCATAAAGATTTTCATGCCTAACCTGTTTTCATCACGCTGTACATGTGTTAAAAAATTACCCTAAATGTTAATCATAATTTCCTGCTTGCTATTTAATTTTTCCATGCTTGGTTCTTAAGTAAAACATCTAGAAAAAAGGTTGAAGCAGTTAATTTCATGTCCGGGTCCTAACCTAACCTAACCTATGGTTACCATAAAGATTTTCATGCCTAACCTGTTTTCATGATGCTCTTAATGTGTTAAGAAGTTACCCTAAATGTTAATCATAATTTCCTGCTTGCTATTTAATTTTTCCATGCATGGTTCTTAAGTAAAACAGCTAGAACAAAGGTTGAAGCAGTTTATTTCATGTCCGGTCCTAACCTAACCTAACCTATGGTTACCATAAAGATTTTCATGCCTAACCAGTTTTCATCATGCTGTACATGTGTTGAAAAATTACCCTAAATGTTAATCATAATTTCCTGCTTGCTATTTAATTTTTCCATGCATGGTTCTTAAGTAAAACAGCTAGAAAAAGGTTGAAGCAGTGAATTTCATGTCCGGTCCTAACCTAACCTAACCTAACATTGTGTTAATCATAATTTCCTGCTTTTAATTTAATTCTTTCATGCATGGTTATTAAGTGCACCAGCTATGAAAAAGGTTGAAGCAGTGAATTTTATGTCCGGTCATAACCTAACCTAACCTAACCAAACCTAACCTTACTTAACCTAACCTAACCATTTTTCTGTTAGCAATTAACATCATTTACTGTATTTGATGCTTTGTATCCAATAATTTAGTGCATAATATGTGAGAAAAGATGATTTCCATGTCCGATACTTACTTATACTATGCTGGCAAGTTCTGAGCTCCTATGACTCACTCACCCCTAAATCATCATTTTTTGGTTAAAATTCAATAAATTCATGCTATGTGTGCATTATTTATGTGAAAAGGGACCTAAATAAGTGCTATACATGTCCACTAGGGAGGTAGGAAGGTAGTTTTCTGATTTAGGTTAGGTTAGGGTCATGAAAAACCAGTGCTGGAGCTTCAGGACCAATATCCGGACAAAACCAATATCCGGACATGCCTTTGGCTCTATTACAACGGATACTGGAGGGATTACTTTTGAAGCTTATAGGGGATTCCTCCCTTTGATAACTTTTAGAAATGATTAATTCTGTCCATTTTAACCCTTTAACGCTCGGGTGCAATGGATCATACCGCGGGGCGTCACTTTTGTGATTCTGTGTTGTTTTGAATTCGCCCTGCCTTTCAGGTGGTGACTTGTATCATCTATCAGCACTGCCAATGTCCAACAATATTCAGAGCTGCTAATGTCATCAGTACTCCCATCCATTGTTGACAATTTAGCCATTTTCCCTCATTCTAGACTCCCTCCTTACCTCCCTCCCATTACCCTCTCGTGTCGTCTGCTCAGCCGCTCTGCACTACGCTAATCTTCCCCAGGTTTTTCCACTGATTTCATCCATTGAAATGAGCCCTATGCCCTATTCTTATACCAAGTAATATATATTAAAAAAAAATAAGGTAATTGATAGTGCCATACACCTGGAAATGGCTAATTATCACTTGGCAACATCCAACCTACACTCGTTCGCTAATTTCCCCTGCTTTTTTCCCCGTGAAATACGCTGTATGAGCTATTCTTGTAATATAAATGTGCAGTATATAAGAATGGAAGGGAGAAGCCTGAGAGTTATTTATATTCACCTGGAACTACCTAATTTATTATGTATTGTCTAGATTTCCTACGACTTATTTCTTAGCATATACATTAGCAGCTGACATATTCATCTCTTGGCTGCCGAGATACGTATTGTTCATTCAGTTCACTGTCGTCCTTCAAAGTGAAATCACGTCTCAGTTGCGCCCCTCCATTTCTGCCGCTTTTGCTCCTATTATACAAGGCCCTGTGATCTCTACCCCTACTAAACATCGTGTGGGAAGCGGTAAAGGACTGTAGATATATATAAGTGTAATAAAATACTCGAAATAATAAAGTGTGAGTGTGTATATGAGTAAGAAATGACAGAATACCAGCAGCGAATTAGCGCGAGTGGGAGGCTCGTACGCGCTCGTATTTTACATTGCTTTCACAGTGTGTGTGGTTTTTTTTTTTTTGAGTATGGATTCCAAACTACTTGGAAATCATTGAATAGTGTTTCTAGTGGTAGTATCAGGCAGTGGTATTCATATTACCGGCTGTGGGGAAGTGTAAAGTGGAGACTTAGTTACCCAACTTCAGAAGTCTCCACAAGTCCTACGGTAGTCGATGAGTGCTAAAAAAACATCCCAGGAGAAAGTTGAAGATATGTGCCATATGCATATTTAATTATAATATTCTAAGACTAATAACTGATTTTTGGCAAATATTTTTAAAAAGTCAGTCGGAGAGCGGATTTGCCCCGCAGGATGGGCACGGCGCGCCTCCGACAACCCCGCGGTTAAGGGGTTAAAGGACCATAGGCATTTATGGGTTAATTACTGTCAGTCATGGTGCATCGTCTGTAATAGAATGACAGTATCTATAATAACCGTAAATCCTATGAGTGAACTTGATGACATTGTCTCTTCTTGTGCCTCGGAAATGCCTTCAGTGGTTTCATTTACTTTGCTTGGAAATAATAGCATTCTTCAGTAAATCACAATAGTCATGGTACAGTATTGTGATATGGCATTATAAAATACTGTACTGTACTATTACAGGAAGTACAGTACAGTACATGGAACTACATGCTGATGAATGTAATATTGGATCATTTTTATTTGTACAGTATTTGAAGTAGCTTGACAGTAAGCTTGGATGCAAACGTAGTACTGTAATGTTTTATTGCTACTGTATGTGACAAATCGACTGTTGATATGGGCATTATCTAAGGTGCTTAAACTTGTGCCAAAGATGACTGTAACAGGTCTCACTTTCTGTGGACAACCCTGACTTCATTCCCGACATTTTAGATAGGATCAAGAAAATTAAGATGCTCATGGAAATTGATTGTACTCTCAACCTTCTTTTTACAAGAACTAAGAATGACACTAAAGTCCCATGTGAAAGATGTCTCCTGAAGTACACTCCTTAATTGTAGAACAGGGCAATTCTGTCTATGTAGGTCTTACAATATGCCTTGCTATCTACAAACTTTGGGTTACGCAGTGTCACCACCTTCAGGGTCTTGGCCACACATCTGAGAAATGTACTGGAAAGAGTGTTGAACCCAACTGTGACTTTTATGCTGGAACCCATAAATCCAAAGACTGTAGTAACAAAGATTCTCCCAAATGCATAAAATGCTTTTCTGAAGGTCATTAAGAAGCTGATTTTGATGCTCAGTTGGTGGCCCATTTCTAACATGCAGTCGTCCTTCCTGTAACACTGTATCGTGTAACACCCGGTCACCTAAAGTGTGACCCAAATATATTTACCGCAGTCACAAACAGATTTACTGCGGCGAGTTGTCGGGCATTAGAGCTCAGATGGCCCATCGAAAGTCAAATGTTGCATGTGATGATGTCAGGTAAGTGGTGCACAGTGATTGGTCGCATGATGCCACATCCATATCTATCCTCATTGGTCACTGGAGGCATCCTCCCTTGTTTCTTGGTGGTCTCCTGCCTCGTGCTCGCATCTGAGATAGCTACTCCAGTGGTACAGAGGGTTGTTACCCTCAGTCAGAGCCAGTCAGGTTAATTGTTTTCGTTTTGTTTTTTGAAGGCTCCAACATGCTTGCATGCGTCGGCCTTGGTCACCCAATGGTGGCTGTCCATGCTGCTCTGTCTTTGGCAGCCTCCCTGTTCAATCCCTTAACCCTAAGGTCACACTTAATGACCTCGTCCCATGTCTTTCTCGGTTTACCCCTCCCAACCCCTCTCTCACCCTCTGCCCCCAATTATCATCCCCCATCCTCTCCACATGTCCAAACCACCTCAGCCTACGTCTCCTCATCACAACAATACACTCCAGTCCCATCCTACCTACCTCTTCCATCGTAAACCCAGCCCCCCCAGGCCTTGCAAGCAGGGATGCACTGCACATCCACCTAATCATTGTCATTTCTGTATGTTTAAGCCTGTGAATATCCTCTTCCTTTACTGCCCAGGTCTCACTACCTTTCAGCATCACACTCCTAACACATGCTGCATACAAAGACCCCTAAACACTTAAGGAGAGTCCTCTCAATATCAGGAGAGGCAACAGCTCCCTGAACTTCTTCCAACCACTTCTCACCCTAGCAATCCTTTCACTCCTAACAATCTCCACCTGCTCTCCCCGACACGCCGCACACATAAAATCAGCATTATCTCGCAGTCTACCTCTAATACCACTACATCTCTTGTGCACCCATTTTTCACAAACAGTGCACATGATGGAATTACTTCCCACACCTTTGTGGCAGACTGCACATGGCCACTCTCCCTCTCCTCTGATTGTAATGCCACCAACCCTAGATATCATCACTTGCTTTATCTGCATTTACCCTTAAGCCCTTGTACCCCATACCATCTCTCCATTTCTTAAGTCTTTCCTCCACCTCTTTTTCATTCTCTTCAATCAACACCAAATCATCAGCATACAACATTTCCCATGGGAGTCCATCTCTGAAGCCATGTGAGAGGGCTTGAAGTACCATGATAAACAACAAGGGACTTAAAACTGACCCCTGATGCACACCAACATTCACCACCTAATTTTTTTTTTTTATAATATTAATGTTTTTTTTTTATTAATGCCTAGGAACCTTTCTTATGTATTTTCAGTAACTCCCTGTGTATGACTACCTGAGTGAATGTCAGTAGGGTGTTTTTTGGAGGGTTTGGGTGGGATTTAGGATGAAAAGGACGACTTTGGAAAATGTCCAGTCTAGGTTAACCCTTTATAATGGAACATATAACACGGAGAAGTATACCGCAGCTTGTTGTCAGTTTATATTAGCTGCTTTATAGGAGGGAGGACTGTACAGTACAGTAATCATTGTTATCTGGCATTGCAATGTCTGTTGCTTTTTGCTCAGCTCTGTTAAAACATCTGGCAAAATTAGGCGTTATCTGGCTCAGAAACAGGAAGCAATCAGCGGTACTATTCATTTTTCGGTGGTGATGTGTGTCATCTGGCTCAGACACAGTCACGGGACCCACTTGGTGCACAGACATACCCTGGAACACGCCAGCCAATCCCAGTGTGTTGCAGGAGCAGTCCACCTGACGTTCTAAGCCTACCATTGCTCTTTTATTGTCTCCTGTGGATGCCGTATAGTGAGGATGTATTGTGTTGTGCATTTGTGACTGTCAAGGTGGCTACCCCCTGGTTCTGTGACTTAGCCTGTGGCTTCTGTGTCTGACTCATTACTGTAGTGCTGTGACATCCCATGTTGCCACTCAATGCTCTGTACCCTAGCACTTTGACTGTTGTCTGGCTATAGTGAGGACGTATTTGTGCGTATCAATGCCACCAGTTGGTGAGAACAGCATGATTCTGGTTATATTATGTACTGTATTATTGCACTATATGTACGGTATCAATACTGTATTGTATTTTGTGCTAGATTTTAATCTTTTACTCATGCGTAATAGTGTTGGGAAATTTTTAGGATAGAGGGTCGAGACAGATAGCGTAGAGTAGTGACACATTATGTGGCCCGATGCCGAATGGATAGCTGATTGGGGGTATTAACGTAATATCCAGCGTTTCGCATTATTCGGTGTGGGGGTTGGCTGAATCACACCAGATACCGTAATTGCGAGATTATTGTAGAAGAGAGTGTCTACATGTGGTTTCCCACAGAAATAAATTAAATGAAAACAGATTTGCCCCCTCGTAAGATGACAACCCCCTCATCGAATCAGGTAAAACTCAGTTTTCTGAGCATTGTTCCATTTGAAATAAGACAGACTATATAAGTCAACCTTTAAATTGGCATGAGCGTGACATTTTATGTTTAACTGAAACTTGGTTGTTTGAATTCAGTGTTAATATTGTTCACAGTGCTTTGTCTACAACATATTGTGTATTAAGTGTTATCAGACCTCCTGTCAACTATCCAGGTGGAGGTGTAGGACTGATCTACTCCATGACACTAATGAATGTTTCTTACAAAAATTCTTACATTATTCCATCTCCATTTGAATTATGGGAATGGTAAAAGAAAGAAGATTGATGAATTTCCATCAGGAAACTATTAGAATTACACTAGTTGATCGGCCAGGCCATCCTAGCAAAGATCAAGGCTCAGTGGAGGAGTTTGGCCAGCTTCTTGAAGCATTTTTCTCTTAATTCTCTCCTAAATCTGGTGGGCTGATATATGTGGTGATAGTTATTAAACTGACAGCCCACATTTCATACCCTTTTTTTCAGAATTCCTTGAATTGATTGATGAGAATAATTTTTTCAATCGTGTTTCAGTTGACACATTTCGGGGCATGTCCTCGATTCAGTCTTATACCCTGTTGGTTGCAGACGCATATTGGATGTGGAGATTGATTCAGTCAGCCCAGTTGTCTCTCAGCACTCTTTGATTACTTTTGGACTTGAAGTCCCCAAACCCCCTTATTATAAAAAGCTTACCAGGTTTAGAAATTACAGGAGTATTGACCATCATCTGATATGTTGTGAGTATGATTGGCATTTAAACAACATTGATTCTCCTGATCTTTCTTCTGACAATGTGATGAATATACATGGTACTGTATAATAATGAGCATGAGTCTGTCTTTGGCCATTTTTGTTCTGAAGTAGTAAAGACAATCATTGTACGTAATAATTCTCTGTACGTAATAATTCTCTGTGGTATGGTCATATATTCTTCATATTGTTTATAGAGGCTCCAATGTGCTTGTATGCATTGGCCTTGGTCACCTGATGGTGGATTTCCACACTTTTTGATCTCTGACAGCCTCTCTGTTCAGTCCTTTATCCCTAAGGTTGCCTTTTTTGACCTCATCCCATGTCTTTTTTTGTCTGCTTCTCACAGTCCCACCCCCAACATTCACATTTCATGCCTTCCGCACCCAGTTGTCATCCTCTTTCCTCTCAACATGCTCAGACCATCTCAGTCTACCCCTCCTTATCACAATACCAGTACATTCAATCCCATCCTTCTTCTCAACTCATCAGTCTCAGTCTTAACTCCCCCAGGTCTTGCATGCGAAAACACTCTATACATCCATCTGCTTATTATAATTTCTGTACGGTTGAGCCGTCAGGTATCCTCTTCCTTCGCTGCCCAGGTCTCAATACCGTATAGTATTACACTTCTAACACATGCCACATATAAATAGTCCTTAGCATGGAAGGAAAGTCCTCTCAGTTTTAGGAGAGGCAAGAACTCCCTGAACTTCTTTCAACCATTTCTTACCCAAGCTACAGAGCCCCACTTCCAGCACATAGCATGCCCCCAAAGTAACAAAACTCCTTCATACACTCAAGAGGCTATCCAGTAGGATCATTCCTTTCATGCCTGACAGGCTGTTCACTTTTGAGTTAAGTTCATGCTCTCTGCTCACCAGACACACAAAATCAGCATACTTTGCAGCCTACCTCTAATACCCCTTTATTTCTTATGCACACACTTATCACAACACTGCACAAGATGAAGTTACTTCCCACACCCTTGTGGCAAAATGCACATGGCCACACTTCCTGTCCTTTGATAGTACAGTACTCCCACCAGATCTAGGTATTATTACTTTTGTTTTATCTGCATTTACTCTCAAAGATTTGTACCCCATTCTGTCTCTCTGCTTCCTAAATCTTTGTCTGCCTTCGTTTTCATTCTCTGCAGTCAGCACCAAGTAATCAGCATACAACATCTCCCATGGGAGGCCATTTCTGAAGCCATGTTAGAGAACTTCAAACACCACAATAAGTGGTAAGGTTCATTATGGTACATCTATCAGTTTTTGGCATAGACAACATGGGAAAACATATGAATAGCTCTGGCATCAGACTGAGCAGAATCGATTTCATTGTGTTTTGGCAAGAAGGGCTGTCTACTATACTGAAAAAATGAAAGGCAGAGTAACTATGAAGAAGATAAAGTTATGTGGTAGCAATAAAAAAAATCTGGCTTCAGTTGTGAATAATCTGATTGGTCAGAAGAATGTAACTGAGAACCAACTTCTGTATCTTATGCCCAACTGGCTTCTGATTTTATTTCCTTCTTCACAACTAAGATACTGTATCTCACATACAAAATGAATTAGACAGTGCTTCTTTCAGTGAGGAATTCTCAGTTGAGTTCCAGTCATGTTGCAGAAGAGGCCTTGTGCTCTCATCATTTCATCCAGTGAATGTAAAAGTTAAGTGTTTCAATGATCTTAATAATGCATATATCCCATTTGATCCATTCAGTGTGTTACAGTTGCCAGATGTTCACCAACATGAAGCAGACTTTACTTGTAAAATAATAAACCGGTGCTTCTTAGAAGGTAATTCTGTGCAGGATGAGAAATGTGCCTTGCTCCAGCTCCTCTTGAAAAAGCCTGGTTTCGATGTTGAGAGCCTGTTAAAATTGTCTTGTCTCCAGTTTGCCATTCTTGTCCAAGATTATTGAATGAGTTATACTGGAACAACTTGTATCAGTACCGGAATGAAACAGAGTTGTTCGTCCCGTTCAGTCTGCATATAGGAAACTGCGTTAATGAAGATTCATGACTACTTGGCTCTGAACACCTACAGTGGGGTGCCCTCTCGCTTGATTCTGTTGGATTTATCTATAGCTCCTGTCACCGTAGATCATGAACTACAGCCAATTTACCTACATTTATATGGTGTCCATGATGATGCTGTCTCACCCCGTAAGTCACATCTGTCTGACAGATCACAGAGAGTAGTTGCAGACTGTTGACAACACTTGCTCATGCTCAGACCCTCCAAAGAAACGCCGTCTGTGGCACTTTGGAACTGCGGATTGGGAGGCGCTTAGGCAGTACTTCTTTGATATTCCTTGGAATGGTTATTGCTTCCATGACCGGGATCCATCTGAGTGTGCCTTGCGCATTACGGAGGTTATTCTCTCAGGCATGGAAGCATACATTCCTTTCTCATATCCTTTGTCTAATGCAAGAAAGCCTTGGTTTAATCATGCTTGTTTTATTGCTGTCCGCAACAAGGAGAGGGCCTATAAAAGGTACCAGAGCCAACCCACCCCTGATTCACATCTTTCCTATGTTTCTGCCCGGAATCTTGCTCAGTCTGTTCTTCACTCTGCTAAAAATAATTTCATCTGTGCTAAATGCTCTCAACTCTCCAACTCAAATTCTTCTCGCTCCTTCTGGCACCTTGCCATAAACCTTTCTAACATCTTTACCTCATCATCCTCCGCTCCTCTTTTCTACTCTGATGGCTCTGTAGCTATTTCTTCTACTGATAAAGCAGATCTCTTTGCTCAGACTTTTTCCTCCAGTTCCAGCTTAGACGATTCCGGTACTGTACCTCCATCACTTCCTCCCTCTGACTTCCTCATGGCTGACATTAAAATTTCTTCAGCTGATGAATTTTCAGCCATCACTGGCCTCAATACTAACAAGGCATATGGGCCTGATGGAGTCCCTCCTGTTGTCCTCAAAAATTGTGCTTCTGTGCTTACACCCTGCCTAGGCAAACTCATTTGTCTTTGTCTATCAACTTGTACCTTTCCTTTTTACTGGAAGTTTTCTCTCATTCAGCCAGTCCCAAAGAAGGGTGACCATTCCCAGCCCTATAACTATCGCCCAATTGCTTTAACATCCTGTGTCTCAAAAGTTTTCAAGTCAATTCTCAACAGAAAAATTTTAAAGCGTCTTTCCTGTCACAACCTTCTTTCTGATCGTTAGTATGGGTTCCGTCAGGACACTGCTGGAGATCTTCTAACCTACCTTTCAGACTCCTGGTCATCCTCCTTTCGGGACTTTGGCGAAAGCTTTGTCATTGCACTTGACATTTCAAAGGCTTTCGACCGAGTCTGGCACAAATCTTTAATTTCCTAACTGCCCTCTTACGGTTTCTATCCTTCTATCTGTGCCTTCATCTATAGCTTTCTTTCTTGTCGTTCTATATCCGCTGTTGTAGACGGCCATCATTCTTCTCCTAGATCTATTAACAGTGGTGTTCCTCAGGGCTCTGTCCTATCACCAACTCTCTTCCTTTTACTCACCAATGACCTAAGCTGTACATCGAAACCTATCCACTCATACGCTGATGATTCCATCCATCACCTTTCCATTCGGTTCCTGCAATGTCCATCTCGGCAGTTACTTCAACAAACAAGGGATGAGGCTATGGCACACCTAATGTCCGACTTGACTTGTATCTCTGATTGGGGTAATAATAATCTTGTTGTTTTTATTGCATCAAAGACTCAGTTCTTACACCTATCAACCTGATAAAATCTTCCACAGGAGTACCCACTAATGCTTAATAATGTCCAGCTCATTCCTGCATCATCCTTGAACATGCTTTGGGTTTTATTTACTTGGGATTTATATTGGAAAGAACATATTACATCTCTTGTGAAACCTGCTTCCAAGAGATTAGGTGTGCTAAGCCGACTCCGAACTTTCTTTACCCCCTACACAGTTGTTGACTTTGTACACGGGTTTTATTCGCCCCTGTGTGGATTACAACTCTCATGTGTGGGTAGGCTCCCCATGTGCAGCTCTTCTCAATAGGGTGGAGTCAAAGGCTTTTCGTGTCATTATCTCTCCTCCTCTTACCGATTCCCTTCAACCTCTGTCTCTTCACCGCACTGTTGCATCTTTATCTCTTTTCTACTGCTACTTCAACAGTCACTGTTCCTCTGAGCTATCCGCTTGCATCCCTCCACCTCTATGACGGGCAGGTAGCACCCGTCTAGCAACAAACTCTCATCCCTTGTCTGTCCAACTCTCTAATGCAAGAGTTAACCGTTACTCTCAGTCCTTCATTTATGCAACTGGTCAACTCTGGAACTGTCTTCCTCTGTCTGTATTCCCTATTTCCTATGATCTCCAGTCTTTCAAATGCAGTGTGTCCAGGCATCTCGAAATGAATGGATCTTGAATTTGGCTCTCTTTTGTATTGTTTTTGTGTTTTCTTGGAAGGAAGAGTATGCGGGCTTGTGGCCTTTGGTTCCTTCTTGCATTTAAAAAAAAAAAAAAGTATGCTGTCTCTGCCTGGAGAGCATCTGTAAGGTATCATAAGAGAAAAAAGTGAATGTTGAGATGCAGTTTGAATTTATTCCAGGCAAAGGGACCACTAATCCAATATTCATTATCCGACAGCTTCAGGAAAAATATACACGAAAGATGAAGGAGCTGTATTTTGTTTTTGTTGATTTGGAGAAGACCTTTGACAGAGTTCCTAGGGAGATGGTGATGTAGCCAATGAGAAAGCCTGAGATTGGGTATTGGTAGTAGTAACAGTAGTAGTTGTTCCCTAGGCAGTCTGGCCGAACAGCCCCGAGTCCCTAAGGAAGGCCACGGCTGAGACTGGGCTTTCCCTCAGAGTTCTCAAAGAGTGTGTGTTGTGTTGTTGGCATAGCTGATTGTGTGCAATGCAGTCTTCCTAATGTGCTTAATAATATGGGGTGCTGTGTTGCATTCTGGAGTCATCCAGCCCCTTCTGATAACTTAAGAGGGCTGGATGATGCCCATATCTCATCCTGGCTAGGTGGACCCTGTCCTCATGAGGGAGATAGAATTCAGAAGGGTGGATATCAGGAGGCTGTGCATGCAGCTGCATGTTGTCTTAAGTGACTGAATGGAGCGGCGAGTGATTTGAGCATGGATATGCTTCTGGAAGCTGGTCTGAGGGGGGAGAGATGACAGGATTTGTGTATGATATTGTGTGCTGGGTGTTGTTTTGATGTTCCTTGGTGTGTGTGGATGTGCTGCCATGTAGTGTAGTGGATGTTGTGGGTTTGTGGAGGCTGCAACGAGAATTTGGGTGCCTCTCATGTCTAGATGATCCTTGACTTTGAGGACTTTGGTTTCTTGATGTAGGTGTCTGTGGGTGTAGTCGCTGTGCAGCCTGTGATTATTTTTAGGGCCTTGTTCTGTATGGTCTGTAGAGTGTTGTAGCATGTTTTAGTGAGGTTAGGAGCCCAGCAGGGCCTGCATAATTTATCATTGAATGTATATATTGTTTGTATATTGTGGTGGTGGTTTCTTTGTTGTGTCCAAATGTTGTATGGGCAAGTGACCTCATGGCATTAAGTCTTGGTGTTAAAATATCTTTAATGTTTGTGATGTGTTGTTTAAATGACATTGATGTATGTTACACCAAGGATTTTGGGTGCGTCTGTATGTTGTAGGGAAGTGTTGTTTATGGTGAGGTATGGAATGTGACTGTTCTGCAGTTCAGTTTGTGAAAAGGGTCACTGTAGATTTTGAAGGGGCCATTTTGAGCATGTTTGTGGTGAACCATTTGTGTAGTGTGTTGAGATAAGGTTGGAGGATGTGTGCGGCTGTGTTTTCAGTTTGGTGTGTACATGTGTTATGTCATCTGCATAGATGTGGGGTGTGGGTATGTCGTGCATGTATAGGTTAAAGAGTGTAGGGGACAGAACAGATCCTTGAGGAACGCCATTTGTGAAGTTTCTGATGTTCGAAGACTGACCGGCAAATGTTATGGTACATGTGCACATCTGCCTGCCAAGTAGTTTGCCAGCCATCTTTTTGTGTTATTATGCATGTTTGTGTTGAATATTTTGTTTGTGAGGTTGTGGCGGGGGATGGCATCAAAAGCTTTGCTAATGTCTAGTGTGACTAGGAGTGTTCTGTGTGGTAGCCTAGCTGAATTAATGCCATCAAAAACTCTCTGTGTAAGGTCTGTAAGAAGAGTGTTTGTGGAGGGTAGTGGCCTAAAACCATGTTGTGATGGGGCTAGGGGTGTGTGAGGTGTAACTAATTGTTGTACCAGTCGTTCAGTGACTTTGAGGGGGTTCAGAGGAGTGTGATGGGGCGGTGTGAGGAAGGTGACATGGCGTCTTTGTTGGGTTTGGGGATAGTGATGATAATGCCATGTTTCCAGATGTTGGGTATTATGTTGTGTGAGTAGCTGTAGTTTGATATGTTGGTGAGTGCTTGTATGCCTTGTGGTCCAAGGTGTTTAAGGTGTATGTTGCTTATGTTGTCTGGTCCACAGGCAGATGAGTGCTTAAGGATGCTAATGATGTGCTTCGTCTGGTTGTAAGGGAATGGTGCGAAGTCTGGGTCTGTTGGGAACTGTTTCTTACGTCGGATGATACGTCGGCTGTCGTGATGGGGGTTTAGATGGCTGACATGTGAAAAGTGATTGATGAGAGTGTTTGCTTGTTGTTTGTTTGAAGATATGGTGTCTTTTTGTGATGGCAGCATGGGATTGTGTAGTGTTGTTGTTGGAGAGTGTGATGCTGTTTAGTGTTTTGTAGAGTTTGCTGGTGTTTGTTTTGTGATCAAGTGTTTGGGAGATAATTATTCCAGTTTAGTGTTTGCTGTTCTGATATTTTATTGTTTATTTGAGTGTTGATTTCTTGTATTTCTTGTGTGTTGTCTTGTGTATGTGGTGTTGGAGAGTGTCGGAATGTGTCCCGTTAACTGATGAGGCCTTGAATTTCTGGTGTGAAGTTGAGGTTGTGTCTTTTTCTGTTGCCTCTAGGGATGTGTCTTTTTTCTGCTTTTTGTGTAATTGTATTGAAGGTGTGTACAGCAGTGTTGATGTTTGTGAAGGATATACTGTTTAATGTTTCAAAGTGTTGTTCTGTTTCAGTTTTGAAGGCCTCCCAGTTGGCTGTCTTGTAATTAGTGTATGTGTGTCTGTGGCCAGCTGGGATGATTCTGGTTTTGGTAGTGACGATGATTGAGAGGTGGTCAGAGCCAAGGGTTCTGACCACTCTTCAGGTTGTTGTGGTGGCAAGGTTTGGGGAGCAGAAGGTGATGTCTGGGGATGATTGGAGGAAGAGGTCTTGGTGTGGGAAATGGGTATGTTGATGGAGATTACTAAGATTGAAAAGTTATCTGTTTGGGATTGTAGTACCAGCCCTCTGTCTGCGTCAGGGTTGTTGACATTCCAGGCCGACGCCTTGGCATTGAAATCACCACCCAGGATGATGTTGGATATGTTAGTAATGTGGTGTATTTGTGGAGAGTAATTGTGTGGTACTGTGGGGGATGATTGAGGGGGCATGTGTGTGTTGGCGATTGTTATATGTGATTTGTTACCAGTGCGTATTTTAATTGACAGTATTTCTGTTGTGGTGTCATGGGGGGGGAGAAGTGACTTTGTGTGTGCACTGGTATCTGAAAAGTCGGTGAATTTGTGTACCAGGGTGATGAGTTTACTGCCACTGCTGTCAGGCTGGTCTTGTTTAATGGTGGTGAAATTATGAAATGTAGGTGTTTTTTGTGTTGTGTGTAGTTTTGTATCTTGTAAGATGGCAATGTGTATGGTATTTTGTTTGATGAATTGTGTGAGTTCTTGTTTTTTGGTGTTTATGCCATCTATGTTTAATTGAACGATGTTTATGTTGTGTATGCGTTGTGTGTTGGGTGCTGCAGCACGGGGGGGTGGTGGAGGTGGGGATGGAAGGGAAGGGGTAGGAGAAGGTTGTGATGGAGGTAAGGGTTGGGGTGGATTAGGTTGAGGTGGAATGGGAGAGGTTGGGGGATTGGATGGTGTGGGAAGGATCGGTGGGTTACGCTAAGGAGGTGTGGAGGAAGTAGGAGTAGGGTTGGTGAGGGGGTCAGTGGGTGGGGGGAAGGAGCATGATGAGCAGGTCCAGGTGTTTGTGTAATGTTTTCTGGATGCAAATGTTGTGCAGGTGTAATGGGTCCAGTTGTTGCAGGAATTGCACTGAACTGAACCCTTTGTCTTTCGGCTTGAAGTGATAGGTTTTGAGCATGTTGGACATATGTATTTGTTGTGGTTCCTGGATTACTCTCAATGTCCCTGGCTAGAAGAAGTCTTTGAGAAATAACCACTTGGGAGTCATTTCTCGGTGTAGAAAAAACAGTGTTGTTGTGTGAGTTGTGTTGAGAGATGTGCTACTTGTCCGGGCGACCGAAGCCACTCCCAGGTTCTCAGGCCCGGTGAGGGGCTGTGGGGGTTTGCAGTGGTTTGGCCGCAATGCTGTCCTCCTCTTCTGCTTCGGCAGCTTCCTGGGGGGTAGACCCACAGCAAAGACGCCACTGCTTCAGGTCCTCGGGGAATGGTTGGTTAGAGTGGTCATGGCAGTGTACGAGTGTGCTCGCACCCAGGTGAGAGTGGATGGAGATTTGAATGATGAGTTTTCCATCAATGGTGGCATGCATCAGGGGTCAGTTTTGAGCTTTATATTGTTGATCATTTTGCTTGAAGCTGTCTCACATGACTCAAAAATGGACCCCTATAGTAGGTGTTGTATGCTGACTTGGTGTTCATTGTGGAGAATGATAGGGAGGCAGAGGAAAGATTGAGGAAGTATAAAGATGGATGTGGCACAAGGGTTTGAGCATAAATGTGGACCAAACAAAAGTAATGATATCTTGGGCTGGTGTGGTACTGTCAAAGCAGAGGGAGTGTGGCCATGTGCAGTTTGCCACAAGGGTGTGGGAAGTAACTCCATTTTGTGCAGTGTTTGTGATAAGTGGGTGAATAAGAAATAAGAGATTTATTGATATTGGAGGTAGGCTGTGAAATAATGCTGATTTTGTGTGTGTAGTGTGCCAAGGAAAGCATGTAGATATTAAGAGGCAGGAAAGGAGTGAGCTTGCTGGAGTGTCTTGAGTGAATGGAGTTTAGTTATTGGCAGTGGGGCTGGAGTAAGGAATGGCTAGAGCAAAGAGTGGCTGGAGGAAATTCAGGGACCTGTTGCCTCTCCTGATATTGAAAGGGTTCTTCCTCCATTTTAGGGGGTCCTTGTATGCAGCATGTGTTAGGAGTGTAATGGTGTACGGTAGTGAGACCTGGGCAGTAAAGGAAGAGGATATCCATCGGCCCAAACATACAGAAATAATAATGATTGGATGGATGTTAAGTGTGTCCTTGAATGAGAGACCTGGAGGATTTGGAATGCGATTGAAGTGTTGAGAGGAAGTATGTGGCTTGAATATATTAGTGTTGTGATGAGGAGGGATCAATTTAGATGTTTTGAGCATGTTGAGAGGATGGAAAATGATAACTGTGCGCAGAACGTGAGAGGTCTAAATGTCAAGGGTAAGGTTGCAAAAGGCAGACCAAGAAATACCTCAGACAAGGTCATTGAGTTTTACATCAGGGTTAAGGGACTGAGTAGGGAGGCTGCCAGAGACTGAGCAGCATAGAGAGTTGCCATCAGGTGATGAAGGCTGATGCATGCAAGAATGTTGGAGCCTTTATAAACAAAATGAAATGAAAGAGACTTGAAGTTTTATAGCGTGATGACACTCATCTTGTATTAAGATGCTCGATATAATGGAACAAGAATAAACTGGAATCCCTTATGGCAGATATTAATATCTGGATAACAAAGACGAGACTTAAGTGATGGTAAAACAGAAATCATCATTATTCGAAGAAACAACAGGAGGGGTGATGACGCTGATAATGTCCTGACTCTGAAGAACGGTGAGCCGCAACTTCATTCAGCTAGTTCTGTCTGAAACTATGGTGTATATTTTAATTCACAACTAAATTATAAGGAACATATTGATCAAATTATCTTAGGTTGTAATCTGCACATCAGAAACCTGTACTCTACAAGACAGCTCCTGAATAGATGTTGCCTCTTAAAACTGGTCCATGCTGTGGTCTTTTGTCATTTACTGAAAGTTTTTATGGATGTGCCTCCTAAATAATCTATTAAAGAAGGTTCAGTCTGTGTTGATTAGAACAGCAAGGCTTATCCTTTGCCTTCCCCCCAAAACCCTGACCACCTCATTATAAATTCAGTTGCACTGGTTGCCAGTAAAGGATAGAATTGAATTTAAACTGTGTCTAATTGCTTTCAAGGTTCTAAAGTGTGGCAGACCAAAATGTCTTGCTGAATTGTTAAAACTTCAGTTGGCACAGTCAGGTGTGGTATTAAAAAGTGGAGATGATTCCTTTTGCCTCTATGAGCCTGCAGTTGTTCATCAGTTGTCTTTTTCTGATAGGTCTTTCACTTATACAGCTCCCAGGTTATGTAATAAATTGCCATTATTCATGAGGCAATTGATTTTTGGTGACTCATTCAAAGGGCAGCTCAAAGTCTTTCTCTTTTCAAGAAGGTATGATTTGTGGAGAGGTGTTGTGATGGAGATGTTTTGTATAGGGTTTATTTATTTTAGTTTTTTCCTAATGAAGTCTGTACTGTGCTGTATATGAGCAATGGCACTTTTTGTGTGTTGATTCCATGGTTATCATGCATAATTCATGTGGACACAGTACATGGTGATGGAATTGTGTGATAAGGAAAGCACAGAATATATGGGATTTATCCTAATTGGTACCAGGCATCAAATGTGCTGGCTTAACTTTTTCCTTTTACGACAGTTTACACCACTGAATACATACATACTGTTATGGGAAAAATCAGAAACACACATAGGCATGGTTAGGTTAATACTGTAGAAAGTGATGAAAAGGGCACAACAAGAAAGAAACACGTAATATCCAGCTCAATCCTGCATCACCCTTGAACATGCTTGGGGTTTCATTCACTCGGGACTTATCTTGGAAAGATCATCTTGCATATCTTGTAAAATCTGCTTCCAAGAGATTGGGTGCACTAAGCTGACTCCGTACCTTCTTTACCCCCTGCACAGTTGTTGACTTTATGCACGGGTTTTATTCACCCCTGTGTAGAGTACAGCTATCATGTGTGTGGAGGCTCTCCACATACAGCTCTTCTCAATAGGGCGGAGTCAAAGGCTTTTCGTCTCATTAACTCTCCTCCTCTTACTGGCTCCCTTCAACCTCTGTCTCTTCACCACACTGTTGCATGTTTATCTCTTTTCTGTCGCTACTTCAATGGTCTTTGCTCCTCCGACCTGTCTGCTTGCATCCTTCCACCTCTCTGATGGGTGTGTAGCACCTGTCTAGCAACAAACTGTCATCACTTCTCTCCAACTCTCTAATGCAAGAGTTAACCATTACTCCTAGTCCTTCATTTATGCAACAGGTCAACTCTGAAACTGTTTCCCTATGTCTGTATTTCCTACTTCCTATGATCTCCAGTCTTTCAAACGCAGTGTGTCCATGCATCTCGAAATGAACGGATCGTGAATTTGGCTCTCTTTTGTATTGTTTTTGATCTTTTCTTGGAAGGAACAATTTGCGGTCTCCTGGCCTTTGGTTCCTTCTTTCCTGCATTTAAAAAAAAAAAATAATAATAATACCATAGAGAGACCTAAGATTGGCCTGAGGTAAGGGGTTTAGAGACCAGGGTGTGGAGTAAGTGGTCTTCACCCCCTGGGATTAACTCCTTGAGTAGGATTTCATCTTTGAATCCCTCAAAGCCATCAGAAACCACAGATACTTCGACATCATTGTTGGCAGAAACCAGCTCTTGTATGTGATAGTGATGTTTTGTAGCCGAAATATGCACAGTACTGGCAGGAGCGCAGATTTTCATCATGCAGTGATAGCAAAAACCGCTGTAACCAAGTGCCCCATAACTAAGGGATTGTTGTAATCATAAAAGTGTAGTGTCAGGTGCAAGTAAATTGCTTAGGAAGAGGTATTGTTTTTGAGATAACAATAGACCAGCTTATTAGTCCCCTACCAGTCAAATCATTCTGGGACTATAGGTTTGCGCAGTGCTGTCAGTACATCAATACATCTGTAATTTTGTGTCCACTCTGTAACTTCCACATGCATGGGTGAGGTTTTGATATAACTTTACGCAGTTGTTCCCCATACCACGATGGTGTGTCGTGCATAACAACCAGCCATCTCCATCCAAGGTCAAGGTGACAATTGGGGCTCAAACAAGGTCAGATACTGTCATACATAACAGCCAAACCTACATTTGTATTCGCTCTGTTTGTTGTCTGAGGAGATCACCGAATGGCTGTACATACGTACTGCTATCATACCCACATTGTATACACAGTACATATGTATGGTTATCATTTGGTAGGGGACTTTGTATTGCATGGCAGTAATCCCTCTGTTATCCAGATGTCCATTACCTGGATGTTGTGATCTGGCCATTTAAAACCATTATTTGTACATTTTTCCATTTTATCTGGACAAAAATGCATGCGTCTGAGTGGAAATTATGACCACGTGAACATTTTCACACCCGGCTGGGCGAGAATATCCCTGTGGCGCCACCCTGTCTAGCTGGGTAGTTCACCCAGTGTCTGCTAGAGACCCCCTCAGTCGTTCTCAGTTGCACAGCAACAGTGTAGTGAACAGCTCCTCTCAGACAGTTGCTATGGCGGCGCATGTGGTGGCTTTTGTGGTTGTTCCCTACCTGCTTCAGGCCTTGCCATTCCTTGCATGTCTCTTCCTAGGGTGTGATGATGGCCCCTCCACCAGGGAAAAGGAAGAGGGCAGTGCCTACTCTTTAGAAGCGGGAGGTCCTGGGTAAGATTGATGCGGGATGGTTAAATTGTGAGTGTTGACATTGATATTATTCTTGCTAACTGTACTGTGCCGTGATTTTATCCTATTTTACCATGATTTTATTCCATTTTACCATTATGTTTTGTGTGCCCACTGCATTTTTTCTTGTGTCACCAATTTTTTCATGTTTTCATGTTACTGCCGGGTATGGCCCTGCAGTGGTGATTGCATGTCTGTGGTTGATGGGTCTGCCTGACCTTGGTAATTGCTTTGCTGTGGTTTATATGTCTACTTGACCAGACAGAGTAGTGTTAAACAATAGGAGCAAGTGTTGTACAATGTACTGCATTGGCCTTTTACAGTGGCTTTCAAAGTTAGGTTATGTATGCAGGGGAGGCAAGGGAGAGGTCCAATACACCCATACTTCGATATCCAGGAGTGTTGTGTACCAGTGGGACTGTTCGGTCAGCGAGTATGTCAGGTACTGAAACGGTTTTCCTCCTAAGATACTGATGAAACGCCAGAGATGTGTTCCAGCCACAAACCCAAACTCTCATATGCCTTAATCAATAGAGACTGACACAGAAACACCATAGGTAATGTTATCATCCTCATAAACATTACCCGTTTCGTTTTTCGTTTAATTTTTGAAGGCTCCAACATGCTTGCATGCATCAGCCTTGGTCACCCAATGGTGGCTCTCCATGCTGCTCGATCTTTGGCAGCCTCCCTGTTCAGTCCCTTAACCCTGAGGTCACACTTAATGACCTCGTCCCATGTCTTTCTCGGTCTACCCCTCCCAACCCCTCCCCCAATATTAACACTTCTCACCCTCTGCACCCAATTATCCTCCATCCTCTCCACATGTCCAAACCACCTCAGCCTACCTCTCCTCATCACAACATCAATACACTCCAGTCCCATCCTACCTCTCAACTCATCGATCGTAAACCCAGCCCCCCCAGGCCTTGCACGCAGCGCCTCGCTGCACATCCACCTAATCATTGTCATTTCTGCATGTTTAAACCTGCGAATATCCTCTTCCTTTACTGCCTAGGTCTCACTACCATACAGCATCACACTCCTAACACATGCTGCATACAAAGACTCCTTAGCACGTAAGGAGAGTCCTCTCAATGTCAGGAGAGGTAACAGCTCCCTGAACTTCTTCCAACCACTTCTCACCTTAGCAACCAAGCCCCACCTCTGGCACATAACATGTCTCCCAGATAAAAAATCTCTTTCACACACTCAAGAGACTCACCAGCAAGTTCAATCCTTTCATGCCAAACAATCTCCACTTGCTCTCCCCGACACGCCACACACATAAATCCAGCATTATCTCGCAGTCTACCTCTAATACCACTACATCTCTTGTGCACCCATTTATCACAAACACTGCAGAAGATGGAATTACTTCTCACACCTTTGTGGCCAATTGCACATGGCCACTCTCCCTTTCCTCTGATTGTGCCACCACCAACCCTAGATATCATTACTTTTGTTTTATCTGCATTTACCCTTAAGCCTTTGTGCCTCATACAATCTCTCCACTTCCTAAATCTTTCCTCCGCCTTCTTTTCATTCTCTGCAATCAACGCCAAATCATCAGCATACAACATCTCCCACGGGAGTCCATCTCTGAAGTCACATGAGAGGGCTTGTAGTACCATGATAAACAACAAGGGACTCAAAACTGACCCTTGATGCACACTAGCATTCACGTAAAACTCATCACTCAACACTCCATTCACTCTTACCTGGGTGCGAGCACCCACATACATGGCCATAACCACTCTAACCAGCCACTCCTCCAACCCAGGCTTTCTCATTTCCCACTTCACCACCTCTCTTGGGACTATGTCAAAGGCTTTTTCCAAATCAACAAAAACAAAATACAGTTCCCTTTTCTTTCCAATATATTTTTCCTGAAGCTGTCGAACAATGAATATGGCATCAGTGGTCCCCCTGCCTGGCATAAACCCAAACTGTATCTCATCAATATTCACTCTTTCTCTGATCATACCTTCTAGAACTCTCTCCATTACTTTCATTATCTGATCTAAGAACTTTATACCTCTGTAATTTCCCTTTTCCAGGGCATCACCCTTCCCTTTGTACACATTTACAATTACACTCTTCAGCCAATCATCTGGGACCACACACTCATATATAGTCATATTTATCAGGTCAATAACTAACCTCACCCCAATATCTCCTGAGGCCTTCAACATTGCAGCAGCCAACCCAGACACACCTACTGCCTTCCCTACCCGCATCCTGCTTATTGCCTCACTCGCAGTAGCAGCGTCAATCAAAGGCAAAGGGCCAAACACTGGATTTGCTGGCTCCAAACCTTCCCTGTCCCAGTCAGACTCCATATTCAACAACCAGCTATCTGATCTAAAAGCTTTATACTGGACTTCTGTAATTTCCCGTTTCCAGGGCATCACCCTTCCCTTTGTACACATTTACAATTACACTCTTCAGCCAATCATCTGGGACAACACACTCATATATAGTCATATTTATCAGGTCAATAACTAACCTCACCCCAATATCTCCTGAGGCCTTCAACATTTCGGCAGTCAACCCAGGCACACCTGCTGCTTTCCCTACCCGCATCCTGCTTAATGCCTCACTCACAGTAGCAGCGTCAATCAAAGGCCAAGGGCCAAACACTGGATCTGCTGGCTCCAAACCTTCCCTGTCCCAGTCAGACTCTTCATTCAACAACTGGCTATAATTCTTTCTCCATGCATATTTAATATCCTCACTGTTCACCACTACCCTTCCTTCATCATTCTTCGTACACTGCTAACCTACAATATCTCGATTATCCCTTTTCACCTGATTTGCCATCCTAAATATCATATTTTTACTTTCCCCATGATTTAGATTATCAAGTAAAAGTCTCTGTGACTCAGACTTCTCCTTGTATACCTCTCTTCTAGCCCTACGCTTGGCAGTCAAGTACTCCTCCCTGTTAGCACCCTTCTTCCATTCCTGGAAAAGCCTTCTTTTCTCCTTAACTGCGGCTTCTACACCCTCATCCCACCACCAAGTTACTTTATGTCTTTGTGGGCCTCTTGTCCAGCTGCATATTGCATCGGTAACTCTCAAGAGGTTGTTCTTAAGGGCTTCGTACTGTTCATTAACGCCTCTGTCTACGGCTCCATGTTCAACCACCACTCTCCTCATCCCACTGTAAAAGGCATCCTTCACTGTTTGGTTTCTCAGCTTCCATACTGTCCTCCTAGGTACATATGTCCTCCTTCTCATAACTCGTTCTTTAAGCACCATGTCACAAATCAATAGTTGGTGTTGCTGCACACACTTCTCACTTCCTATAACTTTAACATCCCTCACTAAACTCCTGTCAACCCTCCTGAGCAGAAAATAATCTATCTGACTGCTATTTCCCCTGGACTCGTACTTAATCAACCTACTCACTCTTTTTCTAAAATGTGTGTTGCACACAATCATGTTCATAGCCTCCCCAAACTCGAGTATTCTTTCCCCTTTCGCATTTCTCACACCATATGCACATCCCCCATGAACTCCTTCATAACCTTGACCTGCTTCACCCACATGACCATTTAAATCCCCTCCCAGATCCACTATCTCATCATTACCCATACCACCTACTACACGTATTAAATCATCCCAAAATCTATCCTTCTCTGCGTCATCCAACCCTGCCTTTGGAGCATATGCTAATATATTTGCAATAATTTTCCTACCAATCAAAATTTTTACTACCAATATCCTATCGCTTACTCTCACAACATTCATAACATATTCCACCCATTTCTCTGCAACCAACACACCCACACCTCCATGTCCGTCAGTCCTCCCCCACCAACACAACTTATAGTAGCAATCCTTCCCAACAATCTTTCTGGCTGATCCACCCCTGTACCGGACTTCCTGCAAATGTGCCACATCCACCCACCTCCTACTAACTGCCTCAACGACTTCCCCCGCTCTTGCCCTCAAACTTACCACATTCCACGAACCCACTCAAAACCCACTGGGTGATTTACTGTCCTCAGGCTTGCTTTGATGCTTATGCTTGTAAAGGTGGCATCATATTGGACCGTTTTTCGCTCGTGGTTTGCCGAGCGCCGAGCATTTGTTGGCCAGAAGGGCTTTCTTGCAGGCAACGGCTGGTGGCTGGGGTGCTCCCAAGTTGAACGGAGAGCAGCTCGTCAGATGAGCAGCAAATGGCCCGAATGTAAACAAGAAAAATGGCCACCCTCTCCTAAGTACTCATTGGAAGCCTTCCTAGAAGTGTCCCTCTCAAGGTATAATGTGGGATTCCTTCATTATATGTTCATTACTGGAAAAAGTGAGGGGATAGCCAATGTTGTGGGACCAACCAACAAAGTATTCCTCCTGAATCTTCCTCTCAGCCATGATCGAACCTACACATGTTTTTTGTTTTTCTGCAGTTCCTGGAGAATACCTAAAACTGCTGTAACAGCTGCATATTTTGCGATAGTCCGTATTTCAGAGGTGGTTTGCGCCATTTCTAGCTTTGTTTGTTCATTTACTTTAGGCCGCCGCCAGTGATTATGCTTGTTTGGCAAACGGTTGGGCTGTTGAGAGTGAAGATACTGTTCATTTGCTTGTCAGCAAATTCTCAGTGCTCGGCAAACCACGAGTGAAAAACGGTCCAATGTGACGCCACCTTAAGTCACAGTCGGTAGAGATAAAGGAGGTAAACGGTCCACAGGCCCCATCCATTGCACAGTCCCAGGTCCAGGCAATGGATCTGGGACCCCTAGCCCTCCAGCTTACCAGTGGCTGTGGTAGTGGCCTCAGGGCACCCTGCCAGGACAGCTGTAGGGACACCCTCCAAGCGCGCCTTGGCACTGCAACTGCCCCGCCATTATACACCCACTGATGGGGCAGCCTCCTGGGGCGCTACTCCCAGGTTCGGGCCCCTCTCTATTGAGCGGAAGCGGCAGCCTGGGAACCGCAATGCCCTGTACCCTCTAGCACAAGTTCAAGCCCCATCTCGCCCCGGACCCATGATCTATGCTGGCGGAACCCCCGTCACACCTTCCCCCGAAAGTCTGCCAATTGGTAGCGGGGGCAAAGTTTTCTGGCTGCATGCCCTTGCTGGCGTCAACCCCCGTAACGTAGTGGGATACGTTGTGTGATATGTAAAATGCATGTGGTGTAGTGCATAGGATAGTTAGAGGAAATGTTTGGGAGAGTATGCTGGTCTACTCTCCATTTTACTGTCACACTGAAAATGTCAGCAAAGGGGGATAGTTAGGTAGCTAGTGAAACAGGAGCTCCAGCACTCCCTATCGCCAGCATTCCCATTCCCATCGGGAGTACCGCCCTGTTCGGCCCGTGCTACATCCTCCAAGTATGCCAAGTGGGGATGGGGAAGAGCAGGGGGATAGGGAGAGAAGCAGAGGTGGGGAAGGTTGACAAGTGGGGGTGGGGGAGGGTAGGGGGACAGGGAAGAAGGCAGGATAGACAAACAGCCCTATTACCCCCTTCCCCCTAGTCTTACTCACTTATGCACCACACACTCAATCACACACACACACACACACACACACACACACACACACTCACCACTCTCACTCACTCACTCGCCACTCATTCACGACTCTCACTCGCTCACTCACTCTCTTTCCCTCTCACTCACTTGCTCACTTACCACT
>JAGKTI010003923.1:0-18028 GCA_018397915.1 Birgus latro | reverse complement strand
CACACACACACACACACATCCTTCTGTCAGAATTTTCACTCTCTTTTCCTTTCCTCCTCCTCCTACATCTTTCACATCCTCTTTCAACTATTCTCTTGCTGTTTCTTCCTCTCCTCCCTGTCGTACATCCTTTACACTCTCCCTCTTTTTCTTCTCCTTCTTTTTTTCCTTCTCCAGTCTTCCCTCCCTACCTAGTCTTCCTGTCTCATGTCATCTTTCCCTCTCCCAGTGTCATTTTCTTCCCTCCCACTGCTTTTTACAGCTTCTTATCTTCCCTCCCTTCCCCTTCTTTTCACCCTCTTTTTCCTTCCCTTCCTCCCCAGCATCTCTCTTTTTCTCCCTCTGTCTTCTTCCCTCCCCCCTCATTTCCTCCTCCTCTTCCTTCCGCATTTTCATTTCTTCCCTCCCTCTGCTTCTCACACTTTATCTTCTCTCCCTCCCTCCCAGTTCTCTCTCCTTTCTCTCTGTTTCTCACACTGTTTTCTTCTCTCCCTTCACTTTCTTCCTCTTTCACTCCTCCTCTCTTCTTTCCTCCCCTTTGCTTTTCACACCTCCTCCCTCCCTCTTCTCCTCATACTCCTTCCCCCCCCCCTTCCCTTCCTCTCTATTCGCTCTCTTTTCCACTGTTTTCTTCTTTTCCCCTCAGGTTCCCTCTCTTTCCCTCCCCCATTTTCCTTTTCCTCTATCCCATTGTCTTCTTTCACTCTCTTTGCTTCTCACACTTTTATCTTCCCACCCTCCCTCTTCTCATATTCCATTCATTCCCTTCCTCCCTTTCCTCTCTGTACCCCTCTGTTTTCTTCTCTCCCCCCCACATTGGGAACGGGGGCAGAAGCGAAGGGATAGAGGGAAGACGAGGAGAGCCACTTGTGCCAACACATCCACGTTCGGATGCACGCATCTCAAGCCTAGGGAGTGGCGGAGAGTTCGGACTAGCGAAGTGATGGCTGTTCAGATTGTGGGACTGTTCTCCAATTTCTCATATTCAGTGAAGTGAGTTGCTGGTTATCAGTATGCTGGATATCAGGGTATGCCTGTACCTGAATAAATCCTTGGGCTGAAGGGTTTAAGACCCCTCACCCACTTCATATTGTGAGGACTGAGGGTGCTTGTCTATGATAGTTTGATTATAAGAGTTTTTCTGCTGCACGTTACAGCACTCTGCACTACAATGGAACATTGTTCTTAGCAGCACTGAAATGGTTAAATAACCATGATGATGTGACAACTATGTCTCATTCATACTTTAACCTTACACAATTTTTAATCTGCCATTCACTCACACAACTTTTACTGCCTTCTTTAGCCTCCCCATGACATCAGAGATTAACAACTTTCACAAACCTTTCCAGTCAGCTTTTGTTTTATAATTTTTTCACACCATGAAGGCAGTGCAAAATTTTCTCATCTTCATCAGATGTTTTTCAGCTAGCTTTATTCATTGCTTGTTCTCCTGGACCAGACTTTCCAGTTGAGTGGCACTGAAACCATACTGGAGTCTGAATTTTCTTTACTTTTATCAAACTCAGTTCAGTACTGCATAACATGAAAAAAATCTGGACTAAGGAATGGATAACACATATATTAACCCTAGGAATCCCATCGACGTATGGGTGGTCGTGATGTTTTGTCACAGCTACACCCATCGACGTACGGGTACGTCGCGCAATTGCAAGGGTCATAATTTGCACAATTTTGAAGTTTCTTGGGTTATTTTTGGTAGGCATATGTGGGAGACCTTCCTCTACCTGCTGTCAAGCGGGGTTATTGCTTGGCCCCACCTAACCCCCCTCCTCCCTCCCCTCCCCCCCCACACTGGGCAATTCACCTGTTAGCAGTAAGCTGGCCAGTAAAGGTATGTCCCCACGGTCTCTCCAATGACGAAATTCACGGTGAAAGTGATTCCTGAGGTGGAGGACAAAGAAACAAAGAAGCTAGAGCAAGAAACAAACAGAAGTGATGAGGTGGTGATGTCATAAAGGAAGGTGCCATATGTGGATGTGTTTGGTGACTGAACAATGCTTCTATTGCCTATAGAAATGTGTGAAAACCAATATAGTCTGTTACTACACATAAATTCGTACCAAATACATAAATAAATATGTAATTGAAAGTGGCTTGAATCAGTTAACCCTTCCATAGTTCGTTTTCTTTAGCCAGGTACCCTGAAAAAGAAGGAAAATGTAAGGCTGCATGACACCTGTATCAACATTTTTAAGCACAGGATTGCGATTTCTCTATGAATTTTCGATGCTTCTCACCAAAAGCGAAGGTTTGAGCCAATAAAAAAAAAATCGAAAAATGCTTGTGATTTTGGGGTATCGTAGGTTGGAAATCGGTGGGACGTGACGGGTTAATAAACAGTCAGCTTCATCCCATTGTACAGGTCAGCCTCACTTTACAGTCAGAGTACGTTTACAAAATACCTGTTGGATGGAGATAAATTGTATATAAAATGTAGGGATTATAGCAATTGTATAAGTGAAATCAGCAATTGGATATCAAAAAATGGTGCTTCATAGAGGATCTTAGTGATCACATAAGCAAAAATGGTAATTGTTTACTGTAGTAACCCTTTCGTTCACGGTAAGTTTCAATAAGTTTCTTGTGCCACGACACGAAGGCTTTCTTCCCTCCCCCTCCAGCCCGCTGTGTGCTCCAAAAAAGTGTATTCTCAGCATATTTTTGCCACCTAAACATACTTATTTTACCACAAAACCTACATATTCATATTTGTCGATGTTTGTTCTACACAATAAGCAGAAAAAAAATATACGTACATTAGGGCAGTGTGAATTATCATTTGGAAACATTCATCTCACTTTCTAACGTCATAGCTCGAATGTTTTACTAACGTATCTCTACATGTTATACCATCCTTTGAAAGAGAATTTTATTAGCTTTTGAATGGGGCAGTTGGCATTATGATACGAGATATGGTTTTCGAGTAATAAGCAAAAAGTATAAACTTTTTCCGACAGACAACAGAGTTTTTATTCGGAGAGCTCTAGCAAAAAAATTTTCTTGGCAGTTAGAGGTTGGAGCCGCAAACCACATGGCGACCGGGGCAGACGACACCAGCTCCTCCAACCCCCCCTAGATCACCGGGGGATTACCGCCAGCGCAGAGCGGCTGGGAACAGGAACGGCCTACCTGTTTAACTTCCCGGCGCCCCTCTTGTGCCCAGGTGAGGGCCCGGAAAGGTAGCAGTTGCCGGCACCTTGTCTCCGGCCGGAGAACAGCTCTGCAGGTAAGGGGTGGAGTTTACAACTCCACGCAACGCCGCGGTACCGGCCATAGTCGTACCGGGTACGGGGCAGAACCGGCCATAGTCCGTTCCCCAGTTGTTTTCCCACCACAGGGCCGCGACACGGACGTGTGTCGGTCAGGCAGGACTGGCCAGCAGTTGTCCGTCTCCTGTCGGCATTCCCCCTGGAGCAGCACTGCAGTACCGGCCATGAGCCGTACTGGGCATGAGGCAGGATCGGCCATAGTCCATCCCTCGGCTGCTAGTGACCTTAGCTCATCGGCACAGGCCATAGCCGTCCCAGAGCTCACCTCCTGTGCCCTCTCGACGTTGGCCACAAGTCACGTCGGGCCAGAAGTAAGGCAGGCCACAAGCCGCCAGGAAGCTATCCTCCAGGCCACTCAGGCGTCGGCCACAAGTCATGCCAGGCCCGACACAGTGCAGGCCACAAGCCGCCAGGAAACCATCCCTCCCTGTGCCCTCTCGGCGTTGGCCACAAGTCACGTCAGGCCCAACACAGTGCAGGCCACAAGCCGCCAGGAAACCATCTCTCCCTGTGCCCTCTCGGCGTCGGCCTCAAGTCACGCCAGGCCCAACACAGTGCAGGCCACAAGCCTCCAGGAAACCATCCCTCCCTGTGCCCTCTCGGCGTTGGCCACGAGTCACACCAGGCCCAACAAAGTGCAGGCCACAAGCTGCCAGGAAGTTATCCTCCCGGTCACTCAGGCGTCGGCCACAAGTCACGCCAGGCCCAATAAAGCGCAGTCCACAAGCCGCCAGGAAACTATCCTTCCCTGTACCCATCAGGCGTTGGCTACAAGTCGCGTCGGGTCAGAAGCAAAGCCGGCCACAGTCCGCTTCTCCCCTACAGGAGGGCCAGCCGTCGGAAAGGACCCTACACCCGAGGCGTGGCAAGGTCTTACCCAAGACCTTGGTTCCCTACGACTCCACCAGGGTGACCAGCTGCTGGACCAGAGCCCCTGCAGACCTCGCAGCTGACGACGGGCCCTGTCCACTACTCCCCCAGCCCGAGCTTCCCGTGAGGCGACCCTGACGGCGACGCCGCCCTCAAGAAGTTGCCGCAGCCCAGCTGCCCCGGGTTCCAGTCCCCTGGGTCCCCTGTTGCCCCAGGAGTTGCCCTGAACACCAGGGCGCGACCTACCGGTAGGCGAGGTCTCCCGACGGCGCTCCCAGACCCTACGTCAGGCCCGGTTCCTGGCCCTCTTCGGGCCGAGCCCTTAGCCCCACGGCCACATGTGGGGCCCTGCCCAGGAACGTGCCACTCTGCCCCTGTTTTCCTCCTGACGAGGAATCAGCCTGGGCCCACCAGTGTTAACCAAGTGAGTGGACTATCTATATATATGTGTGTGTGTACCCTTAGACTCAGTTATAGTGTGCATCGACAGATATCTCACGAGTGATCCCCTACAGTGTATCCTCAAAGTGAAGTGACCAGGAACCCCGAATAAGATTGGACTTGCCGATAGATAGAACGTGGCCTGACCTATATCTGAAAGGTAGAGTCCCGCCACCCTGGACAGTCTTTGTGATAATCAGGAAATACCCCTTTGTGTCGTTGTGTCTTTCGTTGGTGTTTATGCTCTCCCTCCCCTGTGTTCAGTTAAACTTTCACCCAGCCCTTTGTCCCAACGTGCTTAACCCGGGCATACCAAAATACCACTGTTCCCCTTGCTAATGATCTTTACGGGCAACCCTACCTGAGATAGACTTCCGGCCACCAGGTACCTGAAATTCAGGTGTAACGTAACTTATATATATATGTAGTGCCGTCCAGTGCTATACGGGTTTTAGAGATTGTACTAAAATCATTTCTGTGTCCGGAAATATAAATATGTTGTATGTACCACGAGTGTTGGGTTGATAGTACCATACCTGAACAAGAAGGTATAGTGACAGACAGCAATTGTGTACAGTGTTCACTCACCCTCGGCCAACCCATTGTAATGTCTGTGATGTACTATTGTTCTGTGTTAAATATCTAGAATACATGTGTAATATTTACTGCCTTGTTTTTGTGTCCAGTCCTACTCTTAGGAGTCACCTCCCGGTCTAGAATAGGGACCTGCTTCAGCCTGCGTATTTGAGGGCGAGAAACCGTCCCACAAATACGTAGCACAACAGCAATGTTATGTTTTTATTTCATCATCTTATGCAGAATTTCATGGGCTTTCTCAAGATATAATCAGATATCTCCTACGCCTCATAGTTTTCAAGAAAAATGCAAAAAAACTACGGTGTGCCCACACCATGTCATGACTGTAGGGCAGTTTCCCGCCTCCTTCTAAGCTGCTGCATGTTTCACTATTTCCTTGCACACTAGGTATTACACACTATACTCACATGATTCACTGTCACTATTTTTATAGTTGAATACTCACATTTGGTGCAGGGTAGAGGCAGAGTAGTTCTGGGGCCAAGGTTAGAAACAGTAACACAATTTTCATTGGCCCAACGGCTGATAATGGCCACTAACGCATCACAGACGCCTAATTTCTTATTGCAAACACCAGGTCTAATCACAGTAGTGCCCTAAATTGATTGATTGATTGATTGTATTAACTATACATAAGCACTATTGGAACTGTACAGTACAGTAAACCCTTCATAAGTCGAACTTTTAGAAGACGGACTCTTCGGTTAGACGAACTCACGCCTAACTTAACCCAACCTAACCACGTATGTAAGTAGGCCGAAATGCAGAGGTAGGGGGACAAATGGCGTCAGGCGGACTTGTGACACCAGTCTGCTTCTTGCTGCTTCAGAGATGTGGTTGTGCCATTTTTACTGTCATCTAGTGCTGAGAAGTGCTTTCCTTTTTTTTGCCTTCTACCTTGCCGTGGAAGGTTCAAAGCATAAAAGAAGTGATACTGGCACCTCTAGTCGCAAGGGAATGAAGCTTTAAAAAAAAATAAAAAAGTGTGCATGTGACTTAGTGTTAAGTGATCGTGATTAAAGTTCAGTACTATTATTACTGCAAGTGTTACATTGTAGTCTGTTATAGTGGTTACATTTAAGTTTAGTTCTTAATATTCAGTGAAATAAATACTGGGTACTGTTTAGAATGTTACGTTAAATTGTGAACTCAGCCATCTCCGTCTCCAACACAAACTGCCGACGGATCTGTTACTAACTCTAATGAAATTAGGTGCACTGAATTGTTTCTTTTTTGTCTTTCTTTATTCATTTATACACTGTATATGCTCCTTTATGTTAGTGTTGAAAAGACAAGTAATAAGTATTGTTTTTGCAATATGGGGGGTGAAAATCCATCTCCAACACATGCTGCCGACGGGTCTGTACTGCCTCTGTGAATGATTTTCTAGCAATTAACCACTTCAGTACCGTGACATCTATTTCTACTTACGTTTACTCCAGCCGATTTTATGGCACTCAGGACTGGATTCACATAATGAACGGGTTAATGAAGGCTGTACCAACCCCGTGTACTTCTGCAGATTCTCCTTACACTGAATAAAATCGTCAGGTGGCAGCAAGAATAAAATGAAAATACACTTGGCACTGAAGGGGTTAAAGGTATGTTAAAGGCACTAAATTGTTTTTTGTCATAATTTAATTATAGGCTGTATGTTCCTTTAATTTAGTGTTGAAAGGACAAGTAATTGGTATTGTCTTGGCAATTTTGGGGGGTGAAAATTCGGTAATTCAGACCAGAATAGAGCCCCATATAGTTCGACTTATGAAGGGTTTACTGTATATTGAAATATGTCACACAGCCGGGACGGGGGTAACAGAGGCATTTAAAGGGACAAGGGACCGCTCACTACCTTCCCCACTGACAGCTCGTGTGGTACAGAAGTACCTGTACGCGCTGCTGTGGGTATTGGGACCTGCTGTTGCCAACTCATTACTTTCGATGTGATCCAGGCAAGCTACGACACCTCAAAAAATGACGCAAATCAACTAAAAACTTTTTTGGGGGGATGAATTTTTTAATGGTTCTGTGTCGCTAAAGGCATTATTGTGCATTTTCGATGAAAGACCTTAGCAACGACAAATGTGTCGTTGTGTATGGAAGGGTAAAAAAAGAGAGAGAGAGAGAGAATGCTGAAATTTTATGATCATATAAGCAAACTTTCGTAAAATGAAGTTGATGTCTTAGGTACCGTTTTCTGTCATTGTTGTGATGTTTTTACTTATCTTAAGAGAGATCACTTCTGTTTTTATTGCTGGACAACAACTGGAGTTATTGCATGCTGTCTCACAATATTATTCCACTTACAGAATGACATACTGACAGCAGCATGGATATTGTAGTAGCATGCTACTGGGGTTGGAAGAGTCCTGAAATTAAATGATGCCAATTCCAGTAATGTTCGTCTCCATGTGGGATTTGAATTTGTCATTAAGTTTTCCATCTTAACAGTTCTGTGATTGCTCAACATTTTCTGTGAATTATATCCACTGACATTCCACAGGAACCATGTCACTTGGGCAACTTACTGCAAACTACACTGACTCAGAGGGAGAGGATGAGGACCGGTTAAGTGATGACATTTCACGCAAATCAACCCCTTTAGGTGGGACCAGAGTGTCAGAGCTACGCGATGAAGGCAGCCGGCGAGGCACTCCACTAAGTGAAGAATCAGTCGGCTCAAGCACACCACAGAAGAAGGCAAGCCCATTCTTAGTACATCGTCATATGCAGCATAGTTCCTGCAAATTGTTTAAGTATAGTGGTTTGTGGTAGGTAGGGGTGCTCACCATCCACTCAATCAATGTATTGCTGCTCTTGGGTGTCTTCCCTTTCCTCTCCTCCATCCTTCTTTCCTTCAGTCCTCTTCTGTCTTTCCTTCTTTATTTCATTCTTTTCTCATCCTTATGCCTGCGGGTGACTTTACACTCCCTCTTCTGCCTTTCTTTCCTTCATTCTTTCCTCTTCCTTCTTCCTGTGGGTGACTCTACAGTGAGTGACAAGCCAAATGGTTTCTTGTACACCAGGAAACCATTTACTACACTGGGTGGTAACCTTATAACCAAATTCTGGTGCCTGGTGGTTTAGTGGGTAATTATGGCACTCCAATTGGATTGAGCCAGTGAAGGTTTATATCCAAGGGGTGGTTGGGGTTTATTGCTCATGTAATGCCACTCAGGGATGAGTGAGGCTGGTCACTCTCATCTTAACCCGAGGAATCCCATCGACGTATGGTTACGTCGCGATGTTTTGTCACAGCTACACCCATCGATGTATGGGTATGTCGCGCAATTGCAAGGGTCATAATTTGCACAATTTTCAAGTTTCATGGGTGATTTTTGGTAGGCATATGTGGGAGACCTTCCTCTACCTGTTGTCAAGCGGGGATACTGCCTGGCCCCACCTAACCCCCCTCCCCCCCCACTGGGCAATTCACCTGTTAGCAGTAAGCTGGCCAGTAAAGGTATGTTGCCCCACAGTCTCTCCAATGACAAAATTCACGGTGGAAGTGATTCCTGAGGTGGGGGACAAAGAAATAAAGAAGCTAGAGCAAGAAACAAACAAAAGTGATGAGGTGGTAATGCCATAAAGGAAGGTGCCATATGTAGTAGTAGCAGTAGTAGTTGTTCCCTAGGCAGTCTGGCTGAACAGCCCCGAGTCCCTAAGGAAGGCCATGGCAGAGACCGGGCTTTCCCACTGAGCTCTCTAGGAGTGTATGTTGTGTTGTTGGCATAGGTGATTGTGTGCAATGCAGTCTTCCATGATGTGCTTAATATTGGGGTGCTGTGTTACATCCTGGACAGGCATCAGCGATGGGGTCATCCAGCCTCTTCTGATAACTTAAGAGGGCTGGATGATGCCCACATCTCAGCCTGCCCAGGTGGACCCTGTCCTCATGGGGGAGATAGGATTCAGAAGGATGGACATCAGGAGGCCATGCATGCAGCTGTGTGTTGTCTTTGAGTGACTGAATGGAACGGCAACTGATTTGAGTATGAATATGCTTCTGGAAGCTGGTCTGAGGCGGGCAGGGGGGAAGAGATGATAGTACTGTATTTGTGTATGATATCATTTGCTGGGTGTTGTTTTGATGTTCCTTGGTGTGTGTGGATGTGCTGCCATGTAGTGTAGTGGATGTTGTGGGTTTGTGGAGGCTGCAGTGAAAGTTTGGGTGCCTCTCATGTCTGGATAATCCTTGACTTTGAGGACTTTGGTTTCTTGGTGTAGGTGGTCTGTAGGTGTAGTAGCTGTGCAGCCTTTGATTATTTTTAAGGCCTTGTTTTGTATGGTCTGAAGAGTGTTGTAGTGTGTTTTAGTGAGGTTAGGAGCCCAAGCAGGGCTTGCATAATTCATCACTGAACATATATATTGTTTGTATACTGTGGTGGTGGTTTCTTTGTTGTGTCCAAATGTTGTATGGGCAAGTGACTTCAAGGCACTGAGTCTAGGTGTTAATTTATTTTTGATGTTTGTGATAGGTGCCATATGTGGATGTGTTTGGTGACTGAACAATGCTTCTATTGCTATATAAATGTGTTAAAACCAATATAGTTTGTTACTGTACATAAATTCGTACCAAATACATAAATAAATACGTAATTGAAAGTGGCTTGAATTAGTCAACCCTTCCATAGTTCGTTTTCTTTAGCCAGGTACCCTGAAAAAGAAGGAAAATGTAATGTTGCATGACACCTGTATCAATAGTTTTAAGCATAGGATCACTATTTCTCTATGAATTTTCGATGTTTCTCACCAGAAGCGAAGGTTTGAGTCAATAAAAAAAATTCCAAAAATACTCGAGATTTTGTGGTATCGTAGGTTGGAAATCGGTTGGGACGTGACGGGTTAAATGTCAGGACCAACTTGCCTAGCCCCGGGCTCCTATGCTTCTCATGGGGAAATGTACGATTGGATGACGATGATGATAAGTACAGTGGTCCAGTGGTTATTGCATGTAATTGGTACCAAGGCCAGTGTGTAATAACAAAATTGCATGATAATGAAAGCGCTGAATCTGTGGAATTTGTCTTCATTAGAACTGGGCACCCCACTCATAAACTCAGGTTTTCCCCTTTACAACAGAATATATATACTAAATACATACTGTTATGGTAAGTATTAGAAACACACACAGGCATGGTTAGGTTAATAGAAAGTGATGAAAATGGCACTATGAGATAGAAACACATATCATAGAGAGACCTAAGGTGGGCTTGAGGCAAGGGGTTGGAGAGATAGTGGCCTTGACTACCAGGGATTAACTCCTCAAGTAGGGCCTCATCCTTGAATCTCATCAAACCATCAGAAACCACAGTTACTGCACCATCATTATCGGTAGAAACCAGCTCAAGTATGTGAGTATGTGATAGAGATTTTTTCTTTTTTCCTGTAAAATGCAAAAGGTGATAGGTGGGGGCACTCACCAACCACTCACTCGATGTAGTGCTGCTCTTGGGTGTCTGCCCCTTCCTCTCTTCCTACCATCCTCTTCTGTCTTTACTTTTTTCCTTCTGCCCTCTTCCTGCTGCCTATGGGTAACTTTACACTACCTCTTCTGACTTTCATTCATTCTTTCCTCTTCCTTCAGTCTATGGGTGACTCTACACTGAGTGACAAGCCAAATGGTTTTCTGTACACCAGGAATCCATTTACTATGCTGGGTGGTAACCATATAACCAAATTATGGCACATGGTGGTTTAGTGGGTAATTAAGGGACTCCAATTGGATTGAACCTGTGTAGGTTTATATCCAAGGGGTTGTTAGGATTTATTGCCCATGTAATGCCACTGAGATATTAGTGAGGCAGGTCACTCTTATCTTAAATGTCGGGACCAACTTGCCTAGCCCCGGGCTCCTACGTTCCCCCTTGGGGCAACATAGGATTGGTTGATGGATGGGTGGATGGATGGAAAAATGCACAATAACAGCAAGAGTGCAGATCATTATCAGTTTAATGAAAACTGGTATAACCAAATGCACAGAAACCAAGGGATCACTGTATGTCATTTTATTGTGGTAGGTGGTGGTAACCACCACCCACTCACATCATGTAGTGCTGCCTACTTCTTCCTTCACCTTTGTCTTCCTTCCTCTCCCCATTTTTTATTACTTCTCTTTCCACTTCAGGTAGCTCTACGCTAAGTGACAAACCTAGTAGTTTCCCATAACCGGGAAACTGTTTACAACTGTGTGTGGTAGCTATAACCAGATAACAGCATGATGTGCAGCTTTCTATGGTGCCCCTGATAATTGGATGGAGAAAAACATCCATCCAAGAACCAAACTTCCACACTCTTCCCATCAGCTCACTGTGGGGAGGTGGTGTCCATCACACAAAAGCATCACTTAATTGTTTGTTACAACCCTGCAGCGGTTTCTTGCCTGTGGTTGATGCGCCTGCTCAGCCAGACAGATCGAGTTACTTCTCAGCAACAACAGAATTATCTTATATTTCCTTTATTTATATAAAAAGGCTGAATATGAAGGGGATGTGGAGGAGCGTTTGGGTAAATATGGATTGGAGCAGATTGGGGATGTGGAAGATATGACCAAGATATTCACAGAAGAAATCTGTGCAGCATGTGAGGTGGTGCGTGGGGTGAAGACAAGATGAAAGGGGGTGCAGGGAACAGCATGGTGGAATGCAGAGATGAGAGAGGCTGTGGCCCAAAAGAAGAAGGTATATAGTGAGTGGATGAGAAACGCGCATGGAAGAAGTTGAGAGACGGAAGAAAGAATTATATGTAGAGAGGAAGAGAGAGATGAAAAGATTAGTAAGAGAGAGTAAGAAAAGAGTGGATGAGGAATTTAGAAGGAATTTGAGTGTAAAGTGGAGGGAATGTAAGAAAATGTTCTGGGAAGAATTAAAGAGAGTTAGACAGGGTGACAAAGATGTTAGTTGGGGAGTGAAAGATAAAAATGGTAGATTACTAGTGGAGATGGGAGAAAAAGTGAGCAGATGGAGAGAACACTTTAAGGAATATTTGAACATAGAGAATGAAAATAATGCGGGTGTAAGCAGCTGGGGAATGGCTGGGAGACGGAGGGATGTGAGAAGAGAGGAAGAAATCAGTAGGATGGAAGTTGTGGAAGCAGTGAAAAAAGTCAAAATGGGGAAAGCCCGAGGAATTGATGAGTGTATGGTGAAATGCTGAAGCATGGGGGAGAGATAGTAGTAGAATGGATGTGGAAGATGTGCAGATTTGCCTGGAAGGAAGGTAGAGTCCCGGAGGATTAGAAGTCAGGTATAATTATTCCCCTGTACAAAGGAAAAGGGGAAAATGAAGTGTGTGGTAACTGTAGGGACATTTGTCTTCTTAGTGTAATAGGAAAATTATATGTTAGGATACTTATTGACAGGGAAATAGCAGAGGAAGTAGTTGGAGAAGAACATGAAGATTTTAGGAAGGGAAGAGATTGTGTAGATCACATATTCATTCGTAGATCTTTAGTGGAAAAGTTTCTGGAGGAGGGAAAGGAGTTGTATGTGGCCTTCAAGGATTTGGAGAAAGCATATGACAGGGTGGATATCAAGGATTGTGGAAAGCATTAAGATTATATGGAGTAGGTGGGAACTTGTTGAATGCCATGAAGAGTATGTATGAGGGTGCTAAGGCTGCAGTGCATGTGTATAGTGAACTGATTAGAAGGTTGGATTGAAACAAGGATGTGTCATGTCTCCATGGTTGTTCAGTCTGTATATGGATGGGGTTATAAAGGAGATACAAGGTAGGGCAGTGGATGTTGGAGCAGCCCTAATGAGAGAGGGCAGTGTTTGGAAACTCCTTGTACTGTTGTTTGTAAATGATACTGTGTTGGTGAGTGAAGACGAAGGGTAGTTGCAAGGCTTGGTGGATGAGTTTGGGAGAGTCTGTAAGAAACGGAATCTAAAGGTGAATGTAGGGAAGAGTAAAGTTATGGTCTTCGAGAGAAGTGAAGTCAGTGAATGTACAGTGAGGTTGGATGAGGAGGAAATGGAAATGTGAGTGCTTTTAAGTACTTGGGTAGTGCAATGAGTTAGGATGGATGTTTAGAGGGTGAATTACTTGATGGGGCACAATGAGGAAGAAAGGTTACTGGTTCCTTGAAAGCAGTAATAAGAAACAGAAAAGTGGGCATGGAAGTGAAATAATTACTACATGACAGTACTGTGATACCAACTCTGACATATGGAAGTGAAGCTTGGACCTTGTTGGAGGGACAGAATTCAAGAGTGAGAGCAGTGAAAATGAGTTATTTGAGAGGAGCATGTGGAGTCACATGGAGAGAGAGACTGACAAATGAGGAAGTGAAGGAACATTGTGGTGTGGATGTGGATGTGGTAGGGAGCGTTAGGACAAACACATCGAGGTGATTTGGTCATGTGGAGAGGATGGATAATGAGAGACTGATGAGGAGAGTGTATGTGAGTGAGGTGGGGGGGATGAGGGAGGGGGTGGCCAAGGATGAGATGGAGGGATGGATTGGAGAGGTATATGAGAAAGGAGGGTGTGAGCTGGGAGAAGGGCAGTGAAATGGCAGGGAACAGGGCAACATGGAGGCGATTTGTTTGTGGCCTTTCCTTACCAGATTAAGGCGTCTGGCAATAGGTAGATAGATAGATATGTACTGCATATATATACAGTCCATTCGCATAATATGCGAGTTTCTATGACGCAAAATGCCTAGAGCATGATAGAGGGGTGGAAAAAAAAAATAAGTAGTGTGCGAGTTGCTTTTGAGAATGTGAAATTGGGGCGGCAGAGTGAACTTTATCCGATGTTGCACCATTGAGCGGTACCCACCCTTGTAGAGGGCTCGAGGAAGTAACGCGCGTCATGACGTCAGTACCAGTCATGATGTCACAAGCCATGGCAGTGGATAGTGAAATTTTACCGATCCAAAACATAAGGAAAATTCTGGCAACCTTTGACAAGTTAAAAGATCAAGTGACAAAGAACAAAATCTGTGAAGTGAGAGCTCAAGAGGTTATGGGTGCCATAGAAAACAGCTTCCGTTACTGCTGAGACATACATGCCAAGGAAGTGAACCGAAGGCATCAGACTTTGATCACCACCTCCTTTACTCTACCACAAGAAGATGATCCAGTGCTCTTAGCATCAACTGAGGATGATGACGATAGTACATTGGTTGTGTCTGCCTTGGACTTTGAGGTGTTGATGACTGATGTAGAGCATGATGGTGGTGGTGTGATAGAGCCTGATGGTGTGGAGGGTGCTGGGGCTGGGACACAGTTACTGCCTCATCCTGCCTTGGAACCCCATCTCTTCAAATCAGCTACACCTTTCCTGCATAGATTTTAAGGTAAGGGGCTATTGTGTGGGTTATACTTACTGTGTACATGTGTTTAATGTCCCATAATAGAGAGCCAAATGACCAACTAGGGGCCAAAGGGGTGACTTTTGAGGCGGCCACCCTACCAGTTAGGATTTTCCAGTAAGATATGTTATTTGTAAAATGTAAAATTTCTAGAGAGCAAGGTCTTTTACCACCCAAATTCTCATGTATTAAGTGAATGGATTGTGTGTATATGTTGTATACAGTAATCTCTCCAAGATCTGATGTAATAGAGCCAAAGGCATGCCCAGGACTTGGTTTTGTCCTGAACTTGGGAAAAATGCCCATGGACAGGTACTTATAGCCCCCAACCCAACTTAACTGTGAAAGCTACCTGAATAACTCCCTAACGGACATGCACAGCACCTATTTAACCGAGCTTAGGTAGAGGTCAGTCTGTTTTGCATAGCAGGGAGATGTGGGTCTCTCAGACCCAACAATATAAAAATTTGGGGAAAATGTTTATGTTTCCTTTATTCCAGTACTGAAAATAGAGTAACATTGTTAATGTTTCCGCAACACAAACATGTAAAAAAATGAACTGTTCTTTTCTTTTTAAATTTTTAGCAAATTTTTGAAAAAAAAACCAGTAAATAAATTTTGGCCTTCTATAATTAAAAGAAAAATAAAATCTGAATGGTTGCTTCAGTGGTCCCAGAGCTTAGTATGATGCTTCATGGTGTGAAGAGGGGCTGCCAGACTCTGCATTCATATCTGCAATCAGGGAGAACAAAAGCTCAATACACCTCAGGTAGATGTGGGTTTCACAGACCCTTAAAATATTAAACCACCCTATACTGCGGAAACGGAGAGAGAGCTTGAAGTAACTCCCCACCCCTTGCGTGGTTACACAAATTTAGGAAGCTACTGAGAAGAACAGGGCTCCCGGGTATTTAGAAGTTAATGAACTAGAAAATGGGATAGGGGATGTGGGTCTTTCAGACCCACCTATACCTGAGCAGGGTTAAGACCCTATGCACACAATTAAAGGACAGGAACCATGAATAATTGAAAAGGAACCAGAGAATGAGAAATTAGAAGTGAGTGTGGAAAATATTTAGCAGTGTACAGGGTACTTACAACACGTCTGTGGCCATCACGAAAGTTAACCCGCCTCCTCTATGGCTCTGAGAGTGGTGGAGGTGCACTTGAAGCACGTACAGTAATCTAGTGTTGCGCTGCACTTAATTCTTTGCACTGTGAATTATAATTGTTCAACACTGCACATTCTGTTCGTACTTGCACCACGCCAGTGTTGCACCCTGCACTTAATCCTTTGCACTCTGAATTCTAATTTCTTAACACTACACAACACTGTAAGTTCCCATGTGGTCTAGTGATGAGGTATTGCAGTTTATTCGCTGTTTATTCACAAAAATGAGCATACAGGCAACCATGGCGACGAGCATGCAGTCACGACGGTAGGTAGGCAGGAACTGGGAAGGATGCTGGGATGTTCTACCGGATGTCAGAGGAACTAAGCACCAAAACACAGCTGTTCGTCACCGCATGGAAAATTTAAAGTAGGGATGAACATATTTTGGCTCCCCCCCCACATTTTTGGGCCATTTTTGGTGTCCAAGGACCAAAGCTCAAAATGTCGACTTCGGGTGTCTGGGACTTGGGTGTCCGGGTCTTAAAGGGATTGCTGTATATAGATAGTAATCCCTCTATTATTCGGATATCCAGTATCCGGATGCATCACTATTCAGACATCATAGGCTGTCCGACCCCCCAAATGCCCAAAAATTTGAAAAAAATCCTTTAAAAATCCTCTTTTTTTTTACCGCGTCAGTTTGAATTTCCCGCACGCGCCGACCAGCTGTGTTTTCGTGCCTCCTGCCTCTGTCACGGTCTCATTTCCCACTTCGCTCCTGGCTCATCAACACGCTCTCAAAATGGCTTCTGATGTGCTTGGTTTTGTGGTGATACCCTACCTGAGAAGAGGAAGAAAGTGGTTCTGACTGTGGAGAAGAAAAGGGAGGTATTAGAGAAGGTGGACGCCGGGTGCCCGACATCACGGATCCTCCGTGAATTCAACCTCCCTCGCTCCACTTTGTTTGATATCAAGAAGTCCCGAGACAAACTACAGCAGTACACGGCTGATTTCACTTCAAAAACCAGACGGAACGTGGAGAGGAAGATGATGTTTACTCCTAAGTATGCTGAGATTGACTAAATTTTCCAGGACTCGTCACTAGACCACACGGGAATTTACTGTTATGTACAGTGCAGTGAAGTGATGTGATGCAAGGTATGCGAAAGAAAACGTTGTGGAAAGTGCTTGTGAGAAGTGCTGGTGAATGTAAAGTGCACTGGAAGTGCTAAGGTGTGTCCGGTGCATGGTCTTACTGTCAGAGTCTGAGATGATCGAGCGGGTTATACATCAGGATGGCGGCATCATTCTCGTAAGTACCCTAACTTCATCAAAATTCCTTGTTATGTTCTTTCCATATCATTAATCTCATGCATAAACTGTGTGTGAAAGATGATTTCCATCATGTTTTTCATGTCTAACCTGTTTTCAGCATGCTGTAAATTGGTAAAAAAAATTCCCATAAATGTTAATCATAATTTCCCGCTTTCAATTTAATTTTTTCATGCATGGTTTTCAAGTACACCAGCTATGAAAAAGGTGAATGCCATTGATCTGTGTGAAAGATGATTAGCATAAAGATTTTCATGTCTAACCTGTTTTCAGCATGCTGTAAATGGGTTAAAAAATTACCATAAATGTTAATCATAATTTCCTGCTTTCCATTTAATTTTTTCATGCATGGTTTTGAAGTGCACCAGCTATGAAAAAGGTGACTGCCATTGATTTGTGTGAAAGATGATTACCATAAAGATTTTCATGTCTAACTTCTTTTCAGCATGCTGTAAATGGGTTAAAAAATTACCATAAATGTTAATCATAATTTCCTGCTTTCAATGTAATTTTTTCATGCATGGTTTTGAAGTGCACCAGCTACGAAAAGGTGAATGCCAGTGAATTTCATGTCCGGTCATAAACTAACCTAACCTAACCATTTTGTTAATCATAATTTCCTGCTTTTAATTTAATTTGTTCATGCATGGTTACCACTAGTATTGAAGTGCACCAGCTGTGAAAAGGTGAATGCCATTGATTTTCATGTCCTGTACCTAAACAAAGCTGCCAACTTAGTGAAGAGCTGAGCCTAACTTACCTCAAATTCATTCTTTTTGGGCAAAATTTAAATGAATTCATGGGGGTAGGGGGTTTTCAAGAATTCTCCCCCAGTAACCCTGCTGGTTGTAAGAGGCGACTAAAAGGGTTGGTGGTGGGTTAGTGCCCCACCCCGTAAAAACAACTAGCTAAAAATACGGACACGAAGCCTCGGACCAGGACTGACCAAAAGTTGACGACTAAGGAACGGACAAAGGACGAGATAAAGATTGCGACCTGGAATGTGAGTGGTATGAATGATGAGGTGAAAGAGAGAGAGATTGTACAGGTGCTTGAGAGTGC